>JAVHNL010000453.1:0-43679 GCA_031216105.1 Dalbergia cultrata | reverse complement strand
TAAGTGAGAATGAATAAATATGAGTATAATTATTTAATAAAGATATAATTTATCATAATAAATTATATTTTTATTTTTTCTTTTATTTTTCTAAATGATCAATAAAATTTAATTATCATCTAAATTTTTATATATAACCTTAAATAAATTATACTATAGATGAGGGGGAATAAAACTAAGCAAAACACAGCCCGTGTTAACTTAAGCTTAATGCCTTTGTCTTAGAACTTGTCCTGTCCTAAGTTAACTAAGCATGGCTGCAACCAACTTGCAAGTCATACTCGTTTTAACAGTTTAGATGTGTTTGTTCGGGGATAAAATCGGGTAGTTCTAGATCATATAAATATTTTATCCTATAACACACCCTTAAAATTATAATTTAAAAGATAATAGTTAAGATTTAACTTATTTTAATGTGTAGACTACTTATCTTAAGTTGTACTTTATCATAGTTTAAGCAGACTTATTTATCATTCAACCAAATGAGGCACTCCTTAGAGGATGTTTGGTTAGAAGATAAAAATGAAGGTAAATATTTTTTAATTGAGTTCTATATGTAAACTATACATAGAAATCAATCATACAAAATTTATTTTTATTTTTATTTCCCAACTAAACATCCCATAAAAGTTGCTTTCTTTCTTTTAAAATATTTGTCAAGATTTAGATAAAATCATCTTTCAAAATATTTGTTAATTTCACAGTTTAATAAAATAGATTTTTTATTTTAATAGTTTTTTGACACCAAATTTTACTAAGTCTTATATTGTCAAACTAACATTCGACTTTGATAGCTCAAGGATCAGCTCAAGGTTTTTTGTGTTAGACTTGACAAAGTTGTGTGAAATTGACAAAATTCTCTAATTTGTCAGAAAACATGTCGAAACCCAAGGAATGTCATTCGTGGCAAAGCTGGAATACGCGAGTTGGCAAGATAACATTGATGAAGTTTTTACTCGGTGTTTGATAAGTCGAAGTTGAAATTTGTCATTTGGAGAGTTAGAAAATTTTGAAAGTCTTGAGAATATTGTCATAGTGATCCTTAGACAGGCGTTCGTCAATTGACGGTTATTGACGATTTTTAGTGGTTATTGACAGAAACTTGACAGGGCATGACAAAGTGACGATAAAGAGCGAATGACAAACCAAGAAACTGTCAAAGCCACATGAACAACATTTAAGGGTAGCTAGAAGACAAGTGTCAAATTCCTATAATCCTAACTATCTATAAATAATAGTTCTATACAAATTGTAAAGGGTTGAAATTTATTTTTACTCAACACTCATTCTTACACGTCTCTAATGACTAAATAGAGCCCTGAGTTTACTGAGTAATTGTTCTTAACTCATTGTCTTACTTTCTTATGACTGGTCTGTCTTTAATTTCTACCTTTAATTTCTTTACAATTCTTGTACTTATTTACATTTGTTAATCAATTTATGTTCTGCAATTTCTTTTTCTTTTTTAATCTGTTAAGCATTACATTCACTCAATCACAACACAAATCATGCTATATTACATCTCATTCCATAAATAATAATACACCTAAATAATTAATAACTATTAGTGTAAAATTTTATTTTCAACCATTTGATATGATTCATAATTAATGATGATTAAAATATATTAATTCGTATATGATTATTTTAGATAAAAATATTCTATTATTTATTATTTATTATTTTTTTAATACTTATATTTATTTAAATTTAATAGATATTTTAGAAGCTGCTCTCCTGCACTCTCTTTCTCTCTCGCAACAATGCAAAACTGAAAATGGGATGATGATGATTCTCTCCCGTGAAAGAGAGAACACAACGACACAGATTCCTGAGAGATAAAGCGTGCCGCCATCGATCATGATCGCGATGCTGCTGGTGGTGGGGACCTCGGGTTGCGTTACGTCACGTCCCTTCATCAATGTCGATGCCAACGAGGAAGAGCTTGTGACCCCTCTCTGATGTTGACACGTGTCCTACCTCCACCAAAGCTATGTTATCTCTCTCACTCAACCCTCTCCTTGGGGGTGTTGTCTCAGCCTGTCACACACACTGTACTCGTACTACATGCAACTATGAGTGTCATCCATTCATATTCATCCCTGGCTTCCTTCACCACTCACTCACTCACTTTCAACTCTCAGTGGCACTGTAAGGTGCAAAGGAAAACCAAATCAAATTTGAAATATATAAAAAGAAAGGTTAAAGTGGGTCTGGTCCATGGTAAGTAAATAATAGTGTGGTGGAGATGACAATGGACATAGATGTGGACATGGAAATGGAAATGGATGGATATGCACTCAATGCTTGCTAGCTAAGCAATGAAGCTTTTATCATCAGTTATCATTGTCAGGCTCAGACCCTTGGTCAGAGGAGAGAGGACAGCGGCACCCTTTTCTGGTTTTGGCTTGGTCTGTGGTTTACTTCCTTTTTTATCAAATTTTCACTTTTGTTTTATTTTTCCATCATCAGAGCATCTTGTTTTGGGGAGGGACATAAACAATATGGCCAAAGCTGAGTTCTTTTGTAAATTTCTGAGGACCCCATTTTCTTGTGCCATGGTGGGTGGGGGTCCTTTATTTGGTCTTGGAATGGTAATATTTATTGACATATTTTGGTAACGAAAATGGATTCTTTTGCTTTTTGGGATGCATCTGAATTCTGTGGGGAGTGAGTAGTATTGAGTCCTTTACCGTGGCTTAACTTGACCCCCCTCTTAATAAATAATAAATACATAAACATATAACAGAAGATGAAAGGGGTTTATAGGATTTGGAGGAGACAGATTCTGCTTCTGCGTAAAGCATAATAATCAGACAGATTATTAGTCAAGAGAAATGGGTCAAGTGGTGAAGGGAAGGGACCACACAATTAAAGGGTACTGCAAGATAACGACAAGCCAGCAATGCCCCCCACCATATAGAGGGAAAAAAAATGGCACCATTACAATTTTACAGTTACTATGAGCACGGATATGGATGAGTGAGGTTCTTCACTTATTCATTCATTCATAGTACAGAATACAATGTGGACTCATTGTGGGACGGCAAAATGGGACATTTGTAAAAGTTATGGCCCTTTGAGCACAAGATAAGAACGAATGCAATCGGTGCCAGGGCCAGGTCAGGGAGATTGTGTTGTCCATGCAATTCAATTATTAATCTATGGTCCTAAACATGCATTTTTGTATTGTTTTCCTCCATGTGTCTATCATTGAATCATTTCATCTTTTTTGCGTCGGTATCAATGTTGATTCATAACCAACCAATCCAATCCTTCTTCCAAAACCGCACCTTTTTATTTGGCTGATTTATCAAGTATTTTTGTTTTCTTTTATTTATATTAATGTTGATGTTGTTGTTATTGTTCTGTTTTCTTTCTTGATAAACGTCCAAAAGCACGCATCAAGCTTGTTTTTAATGATATTTAATATATTATTTATAACCATAGACGCTGATTGAACAGAATACACTGACTTTGCACAAGGGGGTACTACCGACGTTGTCGCTCCACCTAAACGGCATAATTGTAGGATAATTGAATTGATTCCTAAGCTTTTGTCGCAGCAGCTCAGAAGGTTATTCGTTTTAACTCTTACAGCAGGATGCTATAGCCTTAGCCTATACTATATGACTATACGTAACAACATGTATGTGCGTTGACAATGAATGCAAAAAATCGGCTATATCGTACTTGCCGGAGGTTTACCTTTGTACCTATTGTTTTTGTCGGCTTGTGCCTTGTCATAGCCGATTATTTTATTTTTCTTTGTTTTTCTCTGAGATTTTTTATTTTTTGGCTTTTAATCGAAGCTTTATTGATTTGATGTGTTCTCAGAATAAAAAATTAAATAATTAACATTAATATACAGTACTACTAACCTCCAAGCTATAACACTGCATAACTGCACAAGGGACATAACACTCAAATGTGTGTGCGTTCATGAAAGAACAAACTAACTAGTTCTTTCAATTCTTTGTACTATTTAATTAATTGTTAATTTTTATTTGGTGTATGAGGTAACTAGAACCTAAAGAGAAAATTAGGTGCCCTGCAGGATGCAAGAAACGAACAAGAAAAGCTTTCCGTGCCGCTATCATTCGTCACAACCAAACGTTGTTTTCGAAAGCCAACTCTTGGCATGAGGCCAGCGTTTTATCAGCACAAATCACCAATCAAACAAAAGCTAATTTTCACCATATGTGGACACTTCTCCATCTTGATTGCCGATATCGGTGTCCTTTCACATGTGACATGTTTTTCATTGTTTGATCTCATATAAAATATAAGTCGTGGACCGATTTCGGATCAATAATCTAATAACTTGAGGATGTTAAAACTCAAAAACTTAAAAACAAATGGATGAAGGTTCATGCATTTCTTACTTGTTTGGTCAAAAAGGTTCATGCTTATAATTTGAGCAGTACTCGCTTTCGTGACTGAAACAACGGTTTGATGAGAGGGCCATCCCATGCCCAAGAGCAAGAGCCCCACATTTTTTATCCTTTGCTTTCATTTATTTCACTTGCAGGCTTTTCAAGAATGTTATTTCGACCCTTAATTTTTTCAAACATCAAATACTCTACTCATAAAATATATAGATTCTATTACTTACTTTTTCTTCTAACTTATTCTCTCTCCATTACTTCTATTATATCATCATGGATGTTGAAATATATACCATTTTCCTCGATTTTTTACCCATTGTATACCATTGTGTGCAATGCACATTGTAGATTAAATTCATTTAATACTTACTATACATTTTTAAGTTTCACGTTCCTTCGCATTTGTTTAGATTTGAAAATAATTATGCTTTATTATATAAAAAATCTTATAATAATAATAATATATAAATTTAATTTTGATACATTCACAATGTAAAAAAATTTGCGTAGTCATCAAATCATATAATATTACATTAACAAATATGGTTAACTTCTTCTCTATTGATGAAAAAGCCACGTAAAAAAAGATATTTGATTGGTTACCAATATGAAATTTTTTTATAATATTTTCACATCAAAATTAAACTCATAATATATAAAAAGAAATTTATAAAAAATATAAAATATATTCATGCATGGCGAGACTATAATAAGGCAAAATAGGGAAGAGTTTACAAAAAGAGTAATAATAGTATAGTTTTGAGTTTGTAATAAATCCTACACATAATAATATATTAATTATTTAAAATATAATTTAAAGTTATAAATATATAACTTTTATTAAAATATCAATTGAGATGATATCGTATATAGAATTAACCGATAACTTAAATTTATATCAATATTTTTCAAACCAAAAACAAAAAATATAGAGTATGAGTCCTCCTATGGCCAACGACCCCCACAGAGGACCGCTTCCTTTCCATTACCCTCATCCGACCAAAAACGCATGGGCCCTCACTTCCATCACCACCAGCCCCACCTCCCTCATCACGCGTGTACTCCACGCGTCACTGCTACTGCCTCTTCAAGTTTTAGACTTTTCTTTTTTTCTTTTCAATTGGTACGCATTTATTATGTTAATCCAGAGGAATAGGTAGAAATTCTTCTATGATTTAGAATCACCGATTGAATGGTACTTCATTCAATAATAAAATGATATCTTAAATAAAAATATCAGTCATATTATTGTTAATCAAAGTTCAAATATCATTCTATAATTAAATAGAACGTAATCTACCTTGATTGTCTAGCATCTTGCAAAAATATCTCAAGAGAGAGAGGGGGGAGAAACAAGTAGAAAGAACAAACAAGTTCCTTTAAATTTTGTGTTTATTAGTTCAATAAAATAACAATAAAGTGTCCATAAAATGCGTTATGACTTATTGCAGGCAGAGAGAAAGAGAGAGAGGGGGACAGGGATGTTGAAGGATTGAGTGGGGACTGAACAGTGCCACAGTCATGATTATTTTAACTTTATTATTACGCTTGCTTCTTCTGCTATGCGTCCTTTTCTTTTTTAACTCGCGATATTATCTGACATTATTGTAAGTACTCCTGCAATCTCTTTTTATTTTTGGAAATTACCGCTATTCCTTTTATATCACATTATACTATTACTATATGTCGTCATAATTATCATCAGCCAAAGCGATTCCACCACTCTTCCCATTAGTTTATTTATGACTATTTGTTGAGTATTATTTTGGTTTGATTTGATTGCTTATATCAAATGGAGAAAAATTGGTGTGGTATGGTTTGGCTGGCTCAGCTATAGGTGTGGTTGTTATGTAGTTTATAGGCTTCAGAGAGTGTCTGTGTGAGGAAGAGAAAAAGGTTGTGTCTCTTTCTTTCCTTCTTCCTTTGAGATCTGAGAGAAACCAAAATAATAATAAAAAAATAAAATCAGCTTAGAAAGGTGAGGTTTTTGGGTGATTCTGAATCTCTTTTTGTAGTAGCTTCTGTTCATGAAAACTCACTGTCTCATCTCATGTTTCAGATTCTGCAAAAATGAAGAAGGCTTTCTTGTGATTTGAGTAACCAGAAAGAAAAGCCGATTATTCAGCAAGTTCTGTGTGAAATCACTTTCATCCAATTCCAATTCCTCAACAGTGTTTATGCTTTTTTGATGGTTTCTTCTGAAATTTCACCTGGGACTGCTCTGCATGGACAAAACTTGACGGAATTTGGAAGCTCTCTGTGCAACCACTCTGTTCTCTGTAGTCTATAGGAACGGGGAGAGGAGATAAAGTTTCAATCTTTCTTTTGTGAGGTTAGAAGATTCGACCCGTGGAACTCTGGAAGCAACCAATTCAACTCTCCACGCCACATTTTCACTCTCCTTTCTTAAGAAAAGGTAAAAATATTTTATTCTCTTAACTAACCCCTCTCTGTTTCGTTCTGTTCTGTTTTGCTCCGTTCCAATTCAACTTTTTTGTTTTTAAATTCTTTTCAAAGTGACTCAGCTTCTGATTGCTCAACCCATTTCGGATCTCTATTGATATCACAGCATTAACTGAGAGATTGTCAGAAATCAGAAGAGCCACACACTGTTTGATCAATTTGTTTTTTTCACCATAGCAGAAAATGAAGGAAGCTGAGAAGAGCTTGGATCCGCAGCTATGGCACGCGTGCGCCGGTGGCATGGTTCAGATGCCTCCGGTGAGCTCAAAAGTGTTCTACTTTCCACAAGGGCATGCCGAGCACACACAAACTAACGTTGATCTCGGTGCTCCCCCGAGGATTCCACCACTCATCCTCTGCCGCGTGGCAGGGGTGAAGTACCTTGCCGACCCTGAGTCCGATGAAGTCTTTGCAAGGATAAGGTTGGTTCCTTTGAGCAATTCAGAGCTCGAATTTGCTGATTGTGGTGCCCTTGATGTCAATGCTTCGGAGAATTCGGAAAAGCCTGCATCTTTTGCAAAGACCTTAACTCAATCCGATGCAAACAATGGTGGGGGGTTCTCTGTTCCGAGGTACTGTGCTGAAACCATCTTCCCCCGGCTCGATTACTCGGCCGAGCCGCCGGTTCAGACGGTTATAGCCAAGGATGTTCATGGTGAAGTTTGGAAGTTTAGGCATATTTATAGGGGCACTCCGAGGAGGCACTTGTTAACAACTGGGTGGAGCAGTTTCGTGAACCAGAAGAAACTGGTTGCGGGGGATTCAATTGTGTTCCTGAGGGCTGAAAATGGTGATCTTTGTGTTGGGATCAGGCGTGCCAAGAGAGGAATCGGTGGTGGATCGGAGGCGCCATCAGGGTGGAGCTCTGGCAATGGAAGTGGTAGTTGTGGTGTCGGGCCTTATGGGGCATTCTCTGCTTTCTTGAGAGAGGAGAGTAAGATTTTGAGGAATGGTTGTGGTGGGAATTCAAGTCCTTGTGGTGGTGGTTTGAGTGGGAAGGGAAGAGTGAGTCCTGAATCTGTGAGGGAGGCTATGGCACTTGCTGCTAGATACCAGCCATTTGAAGTTGTTTATTTTCCGCGGGCGAGCACGCCTGAGTTTTGCATCAAGGCTTCGGCGGTGAGGGCGGCCATGAGAATTCAATGGAGCTCCGGGATGAGGTTTAAGATGGCCTTTGAGACTGAAGATTCTTCCAGGATCAGCTGGTTCATGGGGACCATTGCTTCTGTTCAGGTTGTTGATCCTATCCGCTGGCCTGATTCCCCTTGGAGGCTTCTTCAGGTACTAGCACTACTCTCTTGTATCCTATGTTTGTTATTAGGACTGTACAAAATTTGACACACTTTCAATTTGTTTTGGGGCTGAAGATGTTCATAAAAATATGTCTCTCTATACAGTTTTTGATCAAAACAGTATGGTTCTTTTCATATGTTGTGGTCCTTGGAGAACCTTCTTGTCAATAGATTAAACGCAAAATCCTGTCCCTTTTTATGTTTTGTATGCTTAATTGTGTTCAAACCATATTATGATTCAGTTTAATCTGGTAGGGAAGTTTACCATGGTATGTTGATTGCTCAATTGCAGGTTACTTGGGATGAGCCAGATTTGCTACATAATGTGAAGCGTGTTAGCCCATGGTTGGTTGAATTGGTAGCAAACATGCCAGTGATCAATCTCACACCATTCTCTCCACCAAGGAAGAAGCTCCGGTTTCCACAACACCCAGACTTTCCCCTCGATGTTCAATTTTCGTTACCAGCGTTTTCAGGCAACCCCCTCGGGCCTAGCGGCCCCTTGTGTTGTCCATCTGATAATGCTCCTGCAGGCATACAGGGAGCCAGGCATGCTCAAATTGGAATATCTCTTTCAGATCTCTACCTTAACAACAATAAACTACAGTTGGGGGTGCTTCAGCCTAGCGTCCAGCAGCTCAATTTGCGTACCGCGATCTCTAATCGCAACATCATGGCCAACCATGATAAGAGCAAAGAAAGCTTGTCATGCTTGCTGACCATGGGAAATTCTCACACGAGTTTGGAGAAATCTGATAATGTGAAGAGACACCAATTTTTGCTTTTTGGTCAACCAATACTCACTGAGCAACAAATCTCTAGAGGGCCTTCTGATGATGTGTTGTCTCGGAATTGTACCGGGAAAAGTAACTCACTAGATGAGAACAAGGACAAAGAGAAGTGGTTCTTCAGTGACTCCCAATCCACACTTTCACAGCAGTTTTCACCTGGAAAATCTTCTAGTACTGAGTTATCTTGGCAACTTGGCTTGGATACAGGTCATTGCAAGGTGTTCATGGAGTCAGAAGATGTTGGAAGGACCCTGGACCTGTCACGTCTTGGTTCCTATGAAGAGCTGTATAGGAGACTGGCCAACATGTTTGGAATAGAAAGATCTGAGCTGTTGAGTCATGTACTCTACCGTGATGCAACTGGTGCTGTTAAGCAAACTGGAGAAGAACCCTTCAGGTAAATCATTCCCCTTTTCATCCTAGTGTCGATTATCATTTAATTATTTTCATCTAGGTACTTATATCTGATACTTTCATGAAGTTCTTTTGACGCATATAATATATATATTCTATTTTTCAAATGGAAGTCCGATTTATTTTATTTTTGTCATCACATTGCAGTGACTTCATGAAGACAGCAAAAAGATTGACTATTCTGGCTGATCCAGGCAGCAAAGATACTGGAAGGTGAGTGACTTGTAAAGTACTTAAAAAATATATTTTATATTTTTCGTATGTGTTACTATTCCTGCATGTGACTTTTGACTCTGTCTTTGCCTTGCAGGGCCTGGATTACAGGAACTAGTAATGGTGAACTTGGATTGGATGCATCAAATAAGACCGGCCCTCTTAGCATATTTGCTTAATATGGTTGTGGCATCTGCGATACCCTTTTTACGATTTGAGAAGTTGTAGGAACATGAACTTGATATGAACTGAGCTTTTTCAATTGGAGTCTTTGTTTTTCCATGTGTAAAAATAATATGATTATTCCTGTATCATGGACAAGTTTGATTCGTACACTGACCAAGATTTGGTTCCTATTAACGTCACTAGCTCTTTGGAAATTTTGAGTATAATTTGTTGTGTGTGAGCAAACAGAAAATCTGAGGTCATCAGGTGAAAATCTGCCGTTGGTTCAATTCATGGGCCATGTGATGGTCACAAAGGGGGCGTAAAACATTTCTCTTCTTGTTTGCCGTCAACTTGTGCAACGTGTGACATTATTTAATTATTATGGCATTAAAATAATGTAGTTCGAATTACGTAACGATGATGACATTCGATAGGCTATACTAAGAAATCTGTTACTTTGGATTTAGAGACTCTGGACGCAGGGAGCACCAAATAATCTCCCATTAGTTAAACTACTAGTAAAATTAACTAGGATCTTGAATACTTTTCGTTAAATTGTATGTATGAGATTGTAAGTTTAAATTTCTTTGTGACTAATGTGATTTGAAAAGTATCTGAACAAAAACAAAAGATGAGATGCAAATTGATGATGATTACGCTAGGATGATCGTGAAGAGATAGATATAAATGGAGTTGGTTGCAGTCTAGTAGTGGAGCATAGAAAAGACTTATTCGAAGATTTTACATGGAACATTGTAATTGCAATTATTAAAGAACAATTTTTCTTGAGAAATAAAAGAAGAGGATTCATTGAGGGAAGGATTGAATAAATGGGCTAGGCGTCTTGTCAAAGCTTTGTCATTTGCTAGCATTGTTAGAACAAATCCGTAGTGGTTTCCATTTGATTCAAAGAATTCAAGATTCTGGTTTTCGGAAATTGCTTGTATTTTTAGGTTTTGACTTTCTTGGCGCATGGACTATACCTTTTGTTGCTGGTTTAGATGTCAGTTTTAGGTGATAAATAAATATTAGCCTTGCTACTTTCATGGTTTGTTTTTTGGGGGAAGAAAAAACTCGTCTTCTCTGCCATCTCAAGATAATGACATTGATAATTTACAAGACTTTCAAGTAAAAGGGTAAAAGGAAAGGTTTGTCTCTTGTCAAATTAGGGTAGCACCAATGTGAGTCCATTTTTGGCAATCGTAAGTTGGCAAAACCCGCAAGCTACTCATTCAGGGTGGAATATGTGCGCCATCTACCTAAACCCGACATTGTACTCTTTGACTAGTGCCTCAAAATTTTCAATTTCAACCAAAGCCAAAAGAAATAATGGAATCGTGTTTTAAGAGTTGTTTCTGTCACCTTTCTCAGAGTCAGAGCTAATATTAAAAGAACATCCCCACAATCACCGTCATTTTTTTCATTTTCTTAATATGATGTAGTAATATAGTTGGTTTAGATGGTAAGACATGGTAATGGTAGGTTAGCCCTGTCTCTATCACTAGTTCGCTTTCAATTTTATAATTAATAATACAGCAATTTTCAAAGAAAAACTTGAAAATGTCACGGAACCTAGTCTATGCAAGTAGTATCACTACGTACGTTGGTGCCGTGGGGGCAAATTGATTAATCAGGGCGTTTATTAATCCAGCGTGATTTGGACATCCGGTACAAAGTTAAACATTTGTTTGGACAAAAACAATTTGTTTAAAAGGTGAGGGGCAAAATTAAGTTGTTACTCTCGAACAGTGCAAATGTATAGAGTTTTGTTACCAAGTGTCATAATGATACTTTTAAATAATGAAAAATAAGAAGTTTTAAAATTTTCAATGTATTTATACTGAAATCTTAAAAATTTTACCTTTTTTAAAATCAAAATTGTATTTTTTGTTGATTTTTTAAATAAATGTTCGTACTCATTAACCAAACCCAATAAATAATAGTAGTAGCATGATGAGAAATATTCAATTATTACGTCACAAATGGAGTGATCAACATTACACTAGTGAGTTGTTACCTGACTTTGAGGGTGATCTCACTGATCTGGATCGGTTGAACATTTCAGAGTTTGGGATCTGAAAACCAGAAAACATGATATGGGTTTGTTCTGGCAATTTGGCCGGCAAAATGGGTTTGGTCTCAACTACTATTAACTGTGTTTTCCAAATGGCACCCACCAACAACTTGACGGTGATGAGTGCATTGCATTGCATGGGGTTCATAAATTAGGAGTAAATCCTTAAGTAAGACGTTGAAAGCTGATGAGGACAAACAGGTCCATGTCCCAATCCCAAGAAAAACCACCTTATCAAGAGTGTTTTGTTGTGTCCTAGGCCACAACCCACACGTGGGAGTGGGACCAGAACAATACCAATGCAGATAGATAAGAGTTTTGAGCTGCTGAATACTACTTACTCTACTACATGAAGAATACAACAATCAAATTCTTAACTTCTTAATTTGACAAACAGTTTCACGTGCTGTGTTGGCGTTTTGATGGCCGAGCCTTCTGCTCATTTTAATGCCGTTTTGGGATTTGACTCCTTTCATGTCCTAAGACCAAAATTTCAAGTTACTTTTGAACCAAAACTGAGAATATAGTTACTTGTATCAGCTAAAATTGTGCTGTCTAAAATCACGTCGCTGAGCAAAGAATTTTTTTGTCATCTTCAAATTTATTTTACAATAAAACGACATACTACATAACTTGACATTTAATCAAATCAAAGTATATACAATTGCAAACAATTATAAATATCGATGCAAGTTTGGCTAAACATATTACTAGTACAAGTCAAATGGTCAAAGGGGCATGCATTGGAAGTTTGTGTCCAAATAGGAAGAAAATTATGGGGGGCATGCCAATTCACGAAGTGCAAAGACAGAAAAAACTGCTAGTTCCGAGGAGTTGAACTCCCTTGTTTTTAGTTACTAAGGCGTAGTTTCTGGAGCTTGTTTTCTTTGCGTTGGGATAGAAGGGCATCTTTCTATTTAGCTAACCCACATTTCACTAATGAAATTCTTGGCTTGAGACAAACTAATTAATTTCCATATAGTAGTTCTATTATTGCATTGATACTTGGTACTAGTATAGTTCTGAGTTTGCCAGATTGTAGGGTTGTAGTGTTTGCATATAATTATGATTCATGCGATGTTTATAGGTTTTTTTTTTTTTTTTTTACATAAATAGAAAAAAAACAAATTACAATGCATTTCCTTATTTTCATTCGTTTATATTTATTTCCTATTCTTTTATATAATATAAATTGATTTAAATCTACTTTCATTCAAAATTTCAAAATCACACGAAAGTCGATTAAAATCGACTTCAGTAAATGGCATGCAACGATCATTTTGCGACACAACGGTAAAATCCATCAGCATCTCTGTTGCTTTTGCTGGGTGTCAGACCATAAAAAAAGTCAATTATAATCGACTTTGCTAATATCTGTAAGAACGTAAGAGAAGTTGATTATAATCGATTTTGCAGAGGGTGTCAAATGTTAAAGAAGTTGATTATAATTGATTTCATCGTGAAATGTGTATATAAGCAAGACGATTCACACCAATTTTCTTAGAAATTTCGAGAGAGGAAGAAGGGAGGAGCCAGTAGCGAAGATTTGAAGGCAAAAGGAGGTATTGGCAGGATGGAGTGCTGTGTTGATAGCCATGGAGAATGAACTATATCGTGTTAATGCTATTGATCACATTGCAAGCAAACTAACAGCGCAGGTAATTTTATTTAATTTTCTATTTTTTAACACTTTATTTTATTTTATCTTTAAATTTATCGTAGTTCAATTTATTATCATTAGCATTTAATTTTATCATTAACGTTATTAAATTTTAAATTTTTTCTAGAGATTTGCAGATGTTAATTTATTTATATTTTTATGGTAATTTGCATGTTAAATTTATTGTAGTTTTCAAATTAGGTAGTATATTTTATTTTAATTTGTGACATGTAATAAATTAAGTGTGGTGTAGTTTGATTTGCTTGTATTTTATTTTATTTTAGTGTGATTTAGTGGAATGTTGTAATATATATTATAGTAGTAGTTCAATTTATTATCAATAAGCAGGGGAAAAATTTGTTATTCGTATTCTGTATTATTTTATTATTAGTTGTTATTTAACGTCAATTTTAATAAATGGTAGCTTTTTTATGTATAATGTGTTATTTATTTGTTGTAATAAATATATAATTCTAGTTTTAGAGCTTAGCGTGCATTTAGTTTAATTGGAGAATTTTAATAAAATTGAATTCAGTATGTGTTAACTTTATTTCGTGGGATTTTTATTTGTAGGATTTTTAATTTAGTTTAATGTTGTTGTAATGTATTTATTTTAGTGCAGTTTTGTATATTAAGATAATCTTATTTTAGTGTTATGTTTGGTGTAGGTGTAGCTTTGATATTTTGTAGAATTTTAGTTTAATTTGCAGGATTTCGCAATCATTAATTGATTGTTATTAAACGTTAAATGAATGGTAACATTATTTTTTATGTGTAATACGTTATTTATTTGTTGTAATAAATATATAATTCTACCTTTGGAGCTTAGCGAGCATTTTGTTTAATTGGAAAATTTTAATAAATTTAATTTTAGTTTTTTTTAACTTTATTTTGTGGGATTTTTAATTTAGTATAGTTTTGTTGTAATTTGTTTATTCAAATGCAATTTTGTATATCAAGATAATCTTATATTATAATACAAGATATATGGATTTTGAAAATTAGGTGCTATAATTTTATGGTAGCAGTAGATTGCAAATGGAACCTTTTCTTAGGCAAGTTGGTTTATGGTATGTCGTGCAGACGATTCTAGTGGTTGGTTATGATAGGGCGCTCATAAATGCACTTGTTGAGCATTAGAGGCCTGAGTCACATACTTTCCATCTTTCGTACAAAGAGTGTATGATCACACTGGAGGATGTGGTGTTTTAGTTGGGTTTGCGTGTGGATAGGCTACCTACCAGTGGTTGCATAGGTGTGTGGGAGAAGTTTTATGAGCATGATATATGGTCTCTATGTACTAATTTACTTGGTGTGGTTCCGGAGGAGAGGGACATAAAAGGATTCTCCATCAATCTATGTTGGTCCACAGATACATTTGGATCATTGCCACATAATGCTAGTCAACAAATGATTATTCATTACACTAGAGCTTACATAATGGTTCTATTTGATGGGTGCTTGTTCCTGGACAAATTAGGATTTGGGGTTTGTATGAAGTGGCTCCATCTTCTTACTAATTTTGATGGAATTACAAACTATAGTTAGGGGTTTACAATTCTAGAATTCCTTTATCGTGAGCTTTGATACACGGTGAAATACAATGTCATCAAGAGTGTAGGTTGTTTAGCCCTTCCACAGTCTTGGGCATGGTACAAAATGCCTCAATTAGCCCCTACATAGCACCATCTGCTCACTTGTCCCCTTCCACTGAGGTACATATTTATGTGAATATTTTTGTTTTGGTTTTTATTTGTATGTACAAATTGTAATAATGAAAACCAATTTTACACACACACCAGACATGGTTTGGCTACTGCAATGTAGGGAGAGCATTGATGCAATTGCCATTACTCTGATAAGTTGCATTTAATGATTATGCTATTAATGTTGTCTTAGTTGTCAGTCTAATATTTTTTGTCCATTGTTGCAGTTTAGGTGGACTCCTTACACCTATGATGAAGTTAGGGACATTACACCTACACATGTTTATGAGGAGGCCTATGCCTGGGCATATGCAACAACACTTACATAGTTTGCTATGATTAAGTGGCACCTTGCCAATTGCATGGTTTGACAATTTGGTGGAGAAATTAACTGTCCCGATAAACATTGATCGATTGCATGCCAAGGATGGTAGAGGGGATCTAGATGTATGGTGGCCTGATGAGTACCATGTGGCATGGCATTATAATACTTGGTGTACATGTGCTAGTAAACGAGTTTTTGTATGGCCTTAAGGTCCCCCGGGACCCACCCATGCTGTCGGGTCCGGGATTTCACTAAGTCTGAAGCCCTACACCTCCTTGGAGGGCTATATGTTAGAGCCACAATCTTGGGTTCAAAAGTTCTGGTAATTGTTCCCTAGAGAAAAACAAGTTGAAGAGTATTTTTTTTTATGAATTTTTGGAAGTCTCTAGATGTGTCGTTTCTAGCCCCCAAGTTTAGAAAATCGCTGGAATTTCAAAATTTGAACTAGAACCCAAAAATTAGATTTTGATTGGTTGGAGTTTTGAATTTGTAGATATTTTATTTGAATCCAAATGGGGGGTATTTTCTTATTTACATTTATGTTTTAAAGATAATGGTATTAACTTAAAATTAATAAACATAAATAAGTGAATATAGAAGTAACATATATGCCATGACAATAAAAATACAGCAACTAGGTGTTTTTGTCACCTCTACAGCGGTCTCCAGAATGTGCAAGTCGTGATTTTTCTTCTTGTTACCGCTATAGCAGTCATAAGTGACTTGGTCTGGGACGGTCAGGGGTGCGGGTTAGCTTATGACTGCTATAGCGGTCATACATCGCTATAGCAGTCGTCCAAAGACCCAAACAGTGAGAAACGCATCGTTTCACTTACAGAACCCTTCCTCATTTTATAAAAACCCTTCCCACTCCTTCCCCTCCACTTTTTTTCCTCGAACCAAAACCTCCTCCCCACTTTTTTCTCTCATTTTTCTCAATCTCATTCAAGTGTTGCTCCCCCAAATCATCAAGGTATGTTTATGTTGATAGATTTTGGTCTCTTTGTCTCATTCCTTTCATATTATATGATTTAGGTTGTTGTTTTCTTTCATTGTTGTCAAGTGGGGGTGCTCCCCCAATATTGTTAGAATTAGTTTATGGTAATCTAGAGCTACCCATGGATCGTTAATGAGTTTTATGGTTATAATAGTTGATGTTGGTGTCCTCCCAGCTCCCCGGAGCTTAGTTGATGTTGATGTCATCTCTTCCTCCCCCTCTAGGTGATTGGGTTTGATCTCATAACCTTAGTTTCCACATTATAATAATATGTTCCTGCATTATAGTTGTTAAATATGAAGTTAGAGATAAGATAATGTATATATTATGATTTTACATGCTTATGTAAGCTAGAGAAATTTATGATTTATGATTATAGCATGAAAAAAGTATTTTAGAAAACCATGAGGCCATTATTAATAGGTTGTATGTGTATAAAAATGTTTATGTTTAACTCTAAGAGATTTATGCAAGAGTATATAATTTAATAAGTTATTATTTTATCATATGTGTTTTAAGAGTTTATGAATTTCTCTATATATTTCAAGACTTGAGATTTCAAAATAATTTTAGAGTATCAGTTAAGATATTTTGGCAAAAATGCCAAACAGGGTATTATTTAGTTTCACAAATCGAGATATATTGAAAGAATGTTAAACAGAGAACAAATTAGTTTTGTGAATAGAAATGTTGTTATAAATTTTAGAGTTCTTATGATTATGATGAACCCTTTTTGGTTTTGAACCAATATACCAGAGTTACCAAGTATATGAGAATATTTTAATGTAAGAAATGAATTTAGCACTTCAGTTTTATGGTACCAAGAGCTACGAAATTCAGTGTGATTCTTAACAACTGTCAGATATATATTTTGTGGGCTTGAAATCGGAACGCCTACAAGTGGTGAACCTTTTGCTCGATTTTCATAGCCACAATTATGCTAAAGTCATATTATTAGAGTTATATAATTTCAGAACTCTCTGAGTACTAAGAATTTAGGGGTTCTTATTTGCCAGGGACTTAGCACTCACCTTTTAGATTGAAAATGATTTTATTAAAAGAGCTAGCATATGATTATGACTTAATTTAGAACCTTATGAATTTCCCATAGATTCTAAGAGAAAGTTATTATGTATTATGAAGTTTTATACCTAAAGAAAAGGTCGGAGCAGAGTTTTTAGAGAAAATGATACATTTTATAAATTAGAGACTAGACGGTAGCTATAGAGAAACAGACAGTGAGTTAACGGCTGAACCCTAATCGTTAACCTTGGTACCAAGTTGCCCTAAGAGGACAATCTCACAGGGTAGAGAATGGACCTAGTTAGGTGTCCAAATTGGGTCTAGAAGGATCTTAGAAATTAGAGAAATTGTAATGTCATGGTTGACATGCATAACCAGAGAATTTATATTTTATTATGCGAGGCATAACTAGAGATCCCTGTTTCTCTAGGAGATTATTGTTCTTTATGTTTTACTGGAGATTTCCAGCTTTATTGCCCTTATGATTATAGATAAATATGTTTCCAGAAATTATTTGCGATTTCGGAGAATATTTGATTTAAGAGCTATGTTTATATATGGAAGATGATTTGTTTCATTAGAGTAAGAATTTAGAGATGTTTTTCTATGTATTTATAAATAAAGAAATATCTTTTCCATATATAGCTATGGATATGAATATCAAATGGTTTATGATTGTTGCATATATATAATGTATTATATTCATTTGTTGTCCCATGTGAGTGATGGTTAAGAGCTCACTCACTGAGTCTATTGACTCACCCCTTTTCTTCCTCTCATAGTTGCAGGTTCGAAGATGATTCAAATTCCTGTCCATAGAAGCAGTAAATTTCCAGTGGTGAGTCTTACTTTGTAGTAAGGCATAGAATAGGACTATGTTAGAGTAGAGTGCTCCAGTAGATGTGCAGATAAGATCCAACCATGCATTTATTTTCAGACTATGTATTTAATTTCAGAAATTGAAATATTTATGTATATGATTCTCAAAATTCAAGTATACAAATTGAAATGAAAATTATAGATAAAGATTTATGTGATGAACTAGAGATGTATTTGTAATTCAATTTTCAGAGATTAAAATTATTGAATACTTTCAGTTTATGAAATCAATCATTATATTTTCATTAGAGAAAAATGCTAGAGATTTCAAAGAGATCACATTTTAATAAATATGTTTATTGATAAATTATGCATTTAAATAGCCACTTCACTCAGAAGGCTTACGTGGGGATAGAATTCCTTACGTGCTGACCACGTTCTCAAGTCGGGTCGTGACAGACATGTTGCATGGGAGGCACGTAGGGAGCGGCGGGTTTAGTATTCACTATCTATTTATAGTCTCACCATTATAATGTACAAGAATATAACTATAACTCTCCACCACATTTTCACTATAATTTTTGCACTCAATCACTCAATTTTTATAATATGATTATAGGTTGAGTTGAGGATCTCTATTTATAATTGAGCTCTAAAGTCCCCACTAAATAGAACTCTCTACCATGATTAAATCGTTCTCTAAAGTCGATTAAAGTTGACTAGTCAAAGACTATCAAAGCTGTTTGAGAAGTCAATTTAAATAGAGTTCTCTATTCAAATGTCGATTTTAATTGACTTTCCTCCACCCTGACATCTGACCCATGCATGTCACAATTGCAAGTTGGACCTAGGCAAAGATGATTTAAATTGACTTCCATGTTGTTTCGGGTGAAATTTTGAATTTTGTGTGAAAGTCGATTTAAGTCGATTTTTATTATAGAAAACAAGACAAACATGTAAACGGCTAAAAAAGAGAAGTTTGTAATATGTTTTTTTTTAATTTTATTTATGTGAAAAAACCATGTTTATATATACTATATACTACTTCTAACAGTTGCTCATAGCTGATTATTATAAAGTAGATAGAAATACCAACAGATACTTTTTTCAAAGAAAAAAAAATATACACACATAAAAGAAACATATATTAGAATAATTCTTAATTAATAAATTAACTTTTTTTAATCGTGTGATTGTTTTCAACTATCCATCACCATTTGTAAATGCCTTAAGGGCAATGGTTAAGAATGTCAAAAATAATAAGCTTTAAAGGTTTAGAAATATTTAATACCTTGAAAACATGTAAAAACTTATCTTTTCAATGTAAAATTTTCTTTTTTAAAATTGGGTTGGGGTTTAGGATTTAAGATTTAGGGTTAAATAAACCCTATAAATAATTAAAGAAAAGTCTAATTTTATTGTTTATCAATTTTTCATATATTCCCTGATGCAATTGTGTTTCAAGTTATTAAGCTGTCGGCAAAATTGCTGTTTCTAAGGTGATCAAGTGGAAATGAAATATTTGAAGATGTGAGATGAGTCTAATAATAATAATTGAAATAACGAATATGTGGGTTAAGCACCATTGCGACAGAGATATGCTGAAAGTGGCTTACAAGACCCGCGAACCCGTGCGGGAAACCCTTTAATTTCTTTTTCATTTTTTTAAGGCTTTTTCCCACCAAATAAAAAAATAAAAAATAAATATCCAAAGAAGTGAGGGTTAAATTCAGGATTCAAGAGTCCCACGAGTCCTATATATTACGTGGAAAAGTGGTATTGCTTATTATTACTTACGACTTGGATACGATCAATACAACCATGAGATAGATTAGTTTATGCCTTTATGGATTAGCCACATTTTATCACACTTTGGGCATGATTGGTTATAAGATAAAAATGTAGTGTAAACTTTTATGAATGTGTTCTATGTGTAAAATTATACATGAAATTTATCCATAGAAAATTTATCTCTATTTTTACTCATCAATCAAATAAACCATTTATCTTACTTCTATCTCAAATTTAAGATGATATATACATGATTAATAGTACTTAGCCACTCTTGGGGATGTCAATAATGCCCATCCCAGTGGCTACCCATGGGTAATACCCGCAACGGGATGGATATGGGGGAAGAAAGATTTTCCCCTACGAGTAATGAGGATGATATTTCAAAAACCTGATTGTTAAATGGGTGGAAGTAGGGATCATTATTCCCATATATACTTGCGGGTACTTGTTATGTGTAAAATTACTTAATTGTCTTCATCTATATGCATTAAACTTTTAAAACTCTATTTTCCTATTTCTATTCCCTTATCACACAATTTATCTATGTTATTGCCTTCTGTCAAGAAATAAAGATAATGTTGAATTGGTTGAATATTGCTATTTCAAGTGTTGAAGTTGTTAGATTTAAAATACATTTAAATCATGTCTGAAAATTTTGGATAAATTGAAAATTATGATATTAAAATTCTTTTTCATTTGTTTTGTATTTTAATTTTTTTATAATCTTTATTGATATAATGGATACCCACAGATATCTGCAGGTATTCATTTATCTACCGGGAAACATGGTAGTGGATACCTGCACGAATATGGACTGAAGATAGAGGCACATATTCATCCACGAGGCAGGTTCTCCGCCCCTGTCCCGCCCAGTTGACATCTCTATTTCATCTTAACAAACAGTTAATGTAGAAAAAAGGAATAAAATGTGGATATTAATATTATGCCCACCACTATAGCATGATGATTATAAAATTCTACTCGATCATAATATGTTTGAACTTTTCTTTAGGGTATGTTTAGATTGGTGCAGCATGGCGAGGCAAAGTGAAGTGGAGGGGAGTAGAGCAGTGTGGAATAATTATTTCGCTCCATTATTTGGATATTTTCTATTCAATTTTATTCCTCCCACTTTGAGGGGAAAGAAAATTGAGAAGAATGGATGGAATTGGATGAAATAGAATCCATTCATCTCCACTCCATTACATTCAAATTTTACAAATCTATATAATAGAGCAACTTAAAATCTCACCTTGTTCTACTCCGCTTCATCCAACTCCATCTATCCAAGTTGTAAGTTTTTTCCAAGATTTCCTACTGTTACGCATGAGGAATCGGTTGCGATGAAACGAATAACGAATTCACCACTGTATCCGTAGGCGGTAGTCAAACATTACATCGAGTACGTTCATCGTTAATTTGATATTGGATGTAGATATTATACTATTACATATCTATTCTAACTTTTTAACCTTACAATTATCACCTCTCCTACTTTTGATACTATAATGTAAGGCCATTGTGATTTATCATCACCATGGTCACTACCGTCATAATTCTCTTCATTGACAAATCTTTCATTGATGTTATATATATATGCTGAATCGTGAAAGTGGAAGAACCTCAATATGAAAAGGTGTGGGAATGAATGCGGGCAGCCTTACAAATTGCAACTCTTCACGTAAGCCGTCTAATCAACCAGTTAAATAGAAACTAATTTTTGCTAATAATGGATTGCATGGAGGAAAATGCAAACGAAGTTTATAAGGAGAACAAGCTAAAAGTGCACGACATGTTGTGTTAGTGAAATTATGTGTAATGGTAGGCGCAAGCAAATCAATGATCCCAGCTGACAACAGAAATGATGGAAGTTGTGTTAGTCAAATGTGTCGTTATGATCAGCGTCATGGATTGTTAGGATTTTCAAACCGTCAAGGCAAGGCATGATGGCATTGCTCAAATTTTCAAAATGAAACACTTGACCGAGTGATTAAGGAATCGCATAGACAGAAGTATAGAACTCTCCATCGTGGTTAATTAGTAGTTAATTTCGTAGTTATAACAGATACAGTTGTTATTTAAAATAACGAAAAATAATAATAATAATAACCAATGCCCAAAATTTAAAATTAATAAATATAGCCTTTTATTTATTTATTTAATTTTCTCTTCTGTCTAAGTTATGAAATTCGATCGCGGATTTCAGTTTACTTTCTAATTAAGAATTAGCCCTTTTTTCTGCACACAAGGTGTGTGAGCAATTTGACAGCAATAGTTACTCAAACCATAAAGTTAGAAGCTCTATGAGAGTGGCTATTGTCATTTCTAAATGTCTAATGTCATTTTCACTATCAATAGTTTTTAATTAATTGGTCTAGAATGCCCTTCTTTTTATCTTTTTAATTTGTCCATTATTAATCATAATTTTTTTATTGTTTTCAAAAAGAATTGAATCTCAATTATTTATTATCACTCTTTATTTATTATTTTCACTTGTGATATTTCTAAATATATTTAATTAAATTTTATTTTATATTTATAATATATTACTACTTTGATATTTTAAATTTCTATTTAAAAATATTATTAATTAATACTAAACATATAAATTAACTCGAAGTAAACTTTTACCATAACATAAAAATTCCTAACTTAAATCTAACGTTTAACTTGAATTAAATAAATACAGTGAAATAAAGTTCAAATAACTTGAAAATTTAATCAAATATAAAATATAAAACTTTTTCCAAGACGTAATTGTGAAATAAATAATGCATAACCGATCTTAATTTAAATATTATAATTCTATAAAAAAAAATTTATCAAAATTCTTTAAATGATATTTGACACCATAACAATATATATATATATATATATATATATATATATATATATATATAGTGTTGTGATGCCACTCTTAATGAGTATTAATGTTTTCTACCGTAAGTTTGCACCAAGCCGACATGTTATTGTAATAATATTTTTCCATTTTCATGTACCAAAAAAATAGTTTATCATTTTCAAAATTTTTCTTATAAACAAATAAAAATTTAAAGAATTTAAGTTATATGTATAAAAAAAAACTGATATTCAACTATATATTATTTTCTTAAACTAAAATGTTTAAATATTAGTTTAAATATTTAACTAAAAATTATTAATAGTGGAAGTGATAATAGAAATTAGGAGCGTAAATATATTTGATATTGTCTGGTTTGTCTTCTAATTAACTTAATAATAATTTTTACTATTATATATCAATGTTGTGGTACCAAATATCACTTTAAGAATTTTGACAATTTTTTTTTTATAGAATTGTAATATTTAAATTAAGACTAGTTATGCATTATTTTTTTCATAAATATGCCTTGAAAAAAGTTTTATAGTTTATATTTGGTCAAATTTTCAAGTTATTTGAATTTTATTTTATCGTGTTTATTTAATTCAAGTTAAACATTAGATTTAAGTTAGAAATTTTTTGTGTTATGCTAAAAGTTTACTTAAAGTTAATTTCTATGTTTAGTATTAATTAATAATATTTTTAAATATAAATTTAAAATATCATAGTAGTAATATATTATAAATATCAAGTAAACTTTAATTAAATGTATTTATAAATATCACAAATGAAAATAATAAATAAAGAGTGATAGTAAACAATTAAAATTTAATTAATTTTGAAAACAAAAAAAATATGATTAAAAATGGACAAATTAAAATATAAGAAGAAAAATATTCTATACTAATCAACTAAAAATTATTGACAGTGGCAATGATATTAGACTTTTAGGAGCCTCAAAATACAAAAGTTCCGAAAGCATTAGCATGGGTCCTAGAAATTCTATCTTTCTAGTACCGTTAGTTGCAAAAAGCATTAATCAGGGTGGGTCTAGAGAACGGGTCAGGTCAATGCCAAGTTATCCTTCTTTCTAATAAGAGATATAGCATCGAATGTAAACCATAGTACCATACATCAGTTCCACAAAACAATGAGATAGATTTATCCAGGTCAATGTGTTTGTATATCAATATACGTTTGATCGACTTGCCTCAGAGAATACTGTCTGTATTTTACATACAAATATGCATTTCCACAATAAGTAAAATTAGCATAAAAGAGCGCTCCATACAGAGAAAAAGGAAAAATTAGCCTTTTTTTTATCCAATTAATTTGGTTAGATTCGAGTTAGACTAGTAGTAGCCAAAACCCCAAAATCTTATTTGTAGATGACAAGTTCTAAACTACTTAACTAAGCAGTAGTATAAAGTAAAAATAATCGTAAACAATTTGATCTGAAACATTTACGTAAGAAAACTAATTGATGTGAATGCAGTTAGCGTACAACTTCTCAGGATATATAAAAGGCAATGAAGCATGCATGTTTGGTTCTAATCCATGTTCCTAAACACAACATACATGCATACATACAGATATGTTGATGATGCAACGCCTGATAAGAGAGACAACACAACACTAGGGTGTGTTTCGTTGGATAATAAAATTAGAGGTAAAATTTATCTAGATAAATTTTATGTATAAAATAACACATATAATTTATTTAGATAGTTTTTACCTTTATTTATACTCCTCAATCAAGCATACCCTAAATAGTAATATAATGTAAGCAGCATTAATTAATTAACATTGATATTATTATTATTATTAATTGGGTTTTGCATTGGTTAAGAGTTTTAAAATGGTAAAGGTCGATTTGATTTCATTTTTTTAGTTTTCAAAATTTTATGAAAAAAATACTAAAAATTAGAAATGAAAACTGTTTATTGTCTTCAGAAATTTTAATATTTCCTTTCCAAAATATGAAAAACTGATAATGAAAAGTAAAACCAAGCAATTTCTAAATTTTTATTAATATCGTGTGTTTTTTCATGCTTCAAAATATAGGATCCATCACCAACTTCATATGCTTTTTTTTTTTTTGGCCTCCCAAGGGTATCCACCGTCAACAACGATGACTAATCCCTTCGTCAGTTTGTGCGGGCACCACAAAGGGTGGTATAACTGGCCTGGGAAAGCTTTTTCATTCCCAAAGGCATGAATTGAACCCCTGACCTTTGGTTAAGGGTGAACGAGCCCCTACCGCTCGACCACACCCCAAGTTCAACTTCATATACTTATTTCTATTGGAAACCTTAATCAGCGTCCAACTAAACCCTAGTTATTATGGTGGCATAGGATAGGATGATGATGATGATGAATGAGTTGGATTCAATTGTAGTAGAGCTCGAGGCCCATGGCATCGTGGATCTCGTAGTCTTTGAGGGTGATGTGGTCCTTGTAGATGGTGCACCATTACTGAATCCGGATCTTGTCGGATCGGGGACCCGTCTGTGCAGCCACAAGCTTCTTGAGGTCTCCGATGGTGTCGTCCTCGTTTGTTGCACTTCACACGAACATTCTTCCCCAGCCTGTCGTTCAGCACCACTTCCATCATCTTTGCAAATTCAACTTCCCCCTTCTTTCCTCTCTCTCTCTCTCTCTCTCACACACACACACACACACACACACAATCGCGTTCTCTCTTGTTACTTCTTATTTTCACTCGGCTACAGAACCTTCTAGTTTCTGGCCTTTTGTTTTTGGGTCAATTTGCGGGCCTACACCTTGAACCTTCTACTTCTCTCTCTTCTCTCCTCTTATTTGCTCGTTCCCTTGCTTAACCCTACTTTCGAAACTTCCAGTACGTACATGCCATATATGAATAATCAATTATTCTGTTTATAAATATTTGTAAGAATAATAATAATAATATTAAGGCTGAGTTTCAGAAATAATATTTCACCTCAGTTTCTGCATCAAGAATCTATCATTAGCTCTCAGTACTAAAAAGAGTTAAGATTGCTGGTGATCTAAACCTTTGTTTCTAAACAATACGTACCACAAAAAATATTTATTAAATGTTAAAATACATCATCTCTAAAGCACTCCTTAAACTATCCTTATGAATTCAGAAAGTATAACTACTATCTAAAGTTAGAATTATCTTCGCAGCTGTTTTAAGTAATACAAAATTCTTGAGCAAAGATTTGGATTCTGAGGTGAGGCCATTAATACCATTTTTGTTTTTCCGTCAAAAGCCATAAGAAATCAGATAGAAGCCAAAGATCTCATGTTGCCACTCCTCACTGCAATAACCAGCCTGTAGTCTCTTATTGACGAACCAATATATTTGAATGAGGGGATTCGGTCTCTTCAAATTCATTGATTCACAAAATTATATATGTATATATAAACACGAGCATTCATACGATTAAGATTGAGCAACAGGACTCATTTGAACACCTTCGTAATATATGTAAAAATAAGCGCTCTAGCGAGCATTGAACGAACCATAAACATGGAGATTGCAAATTAGAACGAAGACCAGACTAGATGAAATTCGATAAATGTGGGAAACCCCATAAATCACTTTCAGGAAAGGGCAAAACTTCAAATAATATAAGCAACCTTAATATCTAATAAACGGGGGACAACAGAGAAAAAAAAAAAGGACATAATTGATGCTATACTGTACATTAATTTGCTGCATACGCCCTTGCGAACCGAGAATGGGGTCCACTGGTGCTTGTTGGTCAAACTTTTTCATACAAAGAAGAAGAAAGATATATGTCCATCATCACTCCAGAACGGCAACCTCTTGGTCAACCCTCCAGTAATTTGCATCATTGAATTCCTTCATTCCAGGACCACCATCTTCGGAATTTTCTTTTTCTGGCCCTTTAGAGCCCACCTTGTTTCTCATCAATGGTCCTGCTTCCCCAACTACCCCTTCTTTCAGAGCCTGTTCCATAGCCTTCTCGGTGCCTTCTATTTCTACACCTACAAATTCAACATCCTCTTCAAATAGCGAGGGCGCTGCTGCTGCTGCTGATCTTTGACTTGAGTTACCGCCTCCATCGTTCGAATCATTAGTAGATTGCAACCCATTTGAGGGAACAGATTCCCCGTTGGATGGAGTACTAGGACTAGGGCTGCCCAGTTGAGGTTTAGTCGAAACATCGCTGTCAGAATCTTCATGATCCACAAAGGGATTCGTGCTGGAGCCAACAACCTGCATATCTGAAGGTTCCCCCCACCCCACCCAATCAGGTAAAGGCCTATCCCCAAACAACTCATTGTCCGATGCCTCAAACCTGAAGAATCCCATATCATGTGAAGCACTTGCCTTTTCACTTTCAAAGTTTAAAGCACCTCCATTCATGGAATCGCTACCAGCTAAACCACAGAAGAAGTCCATGCCAGAGCTAGATGTACCATTCATATTACTTTTGCTTTCATCCAATTCTTCATCCTCTCCAACCACTACCTCATCATCACTACTATTGTTACCACCGTTTGTGGCACCATTCAAGTTTATCTCATCCATCATCTCGGAGGATGTTGTGCCCCCATGTGCATCACCAATTCTATCATCTTGGAATGCAAACCAGTTGGAGTTTGTGAAGAGACTACTGCAAAAAAGAAATTATATTTCTTATATCCACATCAAAATGATGAATTAAATAAAGAGACGCTGATGGACTTCCATGTAAATTCCAGCAACATCCAGACAAAGGTATATCTACGCATATCAACAAATTTTTGTTTGCGTATACAACATGAAAGTTTTTCTTTCTTTCTTTTTCTTTTTCTTTTTTTTTTTGGAAAAAAGACCTAATGGAGATTGCTTATAAAAAAAATATAATGACACCTATATGATAATAATTTCAGGTTAAGCAACTGTCATGTATTTGCTCTCATCAAACTTCAATAATAATATTAAATTGTGTACATCTACCAAAATCAAAAGGTATACCTAAGCATAGTGTTCAAGTTAACTATACTGCAGCAACTGCTTGACCCGAAGTTTCAGACTCTGAAACATCACTTAGCCTTCTTGTGATATAAATTTAAGTATATCACGGGGAAGAATAGCAAAGGGAGGAAAAGTGACAAAAGCCACCCCATCAAGCAGAAAAGTTAACAGTGGATAGCATGTGGAAAATGAATCATACAGGAAAACCTGGAGACATATATGCCAGGCACAGCATATGAGTAAGACTACATTATTTCACTTATTTGTCAATATCAAATACACATACACACATACAACCTCTCTTAAAAACAATATCTTACTGCTTGATTAATCCACATGACCATCAGATTCAACCTAAAAAAATTGCCAGTTATGTGACAACAGTAAACTCACCTCCCCTGATCATCACCAAGTCTTAGGGACGATATGACTACTTGAGCAGAATCATCATCAAAGTAGACATCCTGCAATTCATACTACAGATAAATTTGCTATCAAATTATTTAACAGAGTAAATGATTACTACATGTTTTGGTTTATGAACAACACAACACGTGGTGACCGGTGCAGACACAGAAGTTTGGAAATTAATGATCAAATAGTAAAGTTAGAAACTACAGCACATGCAAGTTCTACTTCAGATCCCTAAGATTGACAGAGCCAGAATGAGCAACAAATAGTCACCCAATTTCCAAATGTACACATTTTAAAGATCCAGACTGGTTCTCAAAATCCCCAAATTCATCCTAACACTACTTTAAGTTAGAAAAATAAACAAAATCATTACCTCATCATCTCGATCAAGGCTGCCACGTTCCTGCAACCAAGCCAATCAAAGCTTAAGCCCAGCACATACGTTGAAGAGCAATACCCCAAAGACTAATCGAAATCAGGGAAACTAAAAAAAGAGAAAGGAATAAAAAAATGAACATACACACAAAAAAAGGGTATAAGCACAGGCCAACTACAAACCTCTTCGTTATCCTCATTTCCATAGATTTTATATCCAAAAGCTTGGCTCAAATTATTTGCTAAAGCTGCAACATCATAGTCCCTGTCATGAAGGTCATCATCATCACTATCCCTCATCCTATCTTGCAAAGCAGTGGGACGCCTGCATGGGGAAGGGAACAATAGAGACACATCAAAATGACAAATGGCTCTCAACATAACTAACATAATATATTACTCTACAATAAAAAAGCATAATCAGTGATCATTACTGTACTCGAGTGATTAAAATGATGAAAAAGAGTGCACAACAGATATTACACTTATTACAGACTTCTCAAACTATGTTGACCAAATACAATAGCCAAATGGCTTCTCTTCAATATAACAAATATGCAAAAGACAAAATAGTAAACTATAACATTATAATTACATCCATTATGTAATATGTTTAATTTCATTCAATGGAGATCAAGCCCTCCAAACCCTTATTTGTTGAGATAATCTCACTCGTGGTCACAATACTACCCATGTAAGGCACATCCAAAATCAACGCTGCCAACAAGACCTTATGCACCAAAATAATCTTGATCCTTCCAGTAACAATAGTTATGCAAGACCAAGATAATTGAGATTAGAGCTTACCCACAAGCCCACCGGTGAACATTCTCAACCGCATTACGCTCCTGAAGAACTGTAGATTGCCACTCATTCCACTCACTATTTTCCTGCAGGTGTTAAACAAATTGAGTTAAAAATTGAAATATTTCAAAAAACAGTTTGCCCAACATTATATCAATAAGTTTAGCCTCATGGATTTAGAACAATAGATCTTTTAAATAACATGTTATCTTGTCCATGATTTCATATGAAAATTATAGATTAGAGAAAGCACAGCTGAACTATTCATCAGGAAGGAAAAGTTCCCATGAGAACAAGCCAAAAAATGTACACAAATAGTAAAACTTTACTGCAAGAACCATGAGCCTTTCCCGCACCTACAAATATGCTATGCCCCACTAACCTGAAGACGTGACAGTATGTTGCTTCGATTATGTGACAAGTGAACAAGTTTGTTGGCAATTCGAGTAATATGCCCAATGTTTCCAGCCTGTGGTGGCCGTTTTCCAGCTGCAGGTACAGTTGGCTGCAACATAACGCAAGCTTAAGGAAGAGGTACTTATAGACAGTGCTAGAGAGGACATGAAGTATTATGAACTGTATTTAGATGCTATCACTACAGCTTATCTATGCTTTTTCCCCCATTTACTTCAATAAAACACCAAAGAAAATCAAGATAACTCAAATCTAGTACACTATAAAATAAACCTTACAAGCAAATTATGTTTATACGCATCCAAAGTTTAACAGTTCCACGATTGAGGCTCAACAATAACACGGTGAAAAGAAAACACACGTCCTCCAATCAATCAGCTTAAAGCATTCATTTACCTGATCTCTGTCAACAGAGAGAACAGAATGTTTATCTGCTTGAATAACTCTTCCAATTAAATCACACTCTTGAAGAAGATGATCAACAATGGCATCATTTTTGCTTCCCAAACATGACAATATGATACTTTCTACATGATGGTGTAATGAGTTATTGTACGGATACCTGTATTAGCAGAGAGCACGCAGACCAGTTAAAAAAATGTGTCAAAATTAGTAAAGAAAAGCAATATTTACACAAATTCAAAGAAGATCATCAAGGTTTCTCATAATATCTAAAATTCTATAAATAAAAAAAATTACTAGTTGCTTACTCGAAGAAAAGATCAATGACTCGTTGAATGGTTCCTGAGTTGGCCATTTCTTTTTCTGCCACTTCATCTCCAGTTTTTAGAAGTACTGCCATAAACTCGACAATCTGAAATTTAAGTCAGAAAAGAAAATAATTTGAAAGTTTACTTCAGTTCAGTGTTATCCTTGCGTAGGAAAACAAAAAATTGTATTAAAAAGTTTGGGTTCTAACGAGTTAAGATTTAAAATTGTATTAAAAAGTTTGGGTTCTAAGGTACGAGTTAAGATAAACGTTGGAAGAAGAATTCAAACTCAACGGATCAAACTGAAAACCTAGTTCTCATGGGAATGGTCATGCACATCAAGTTCGTAATCAAAACATAATAACTAACCTTTAAGCGATGCTTCCCAAGCGGAGGTCGCAATTCTCCATAAGTTGTAGGCAGTACTTTTTCGTCGGACGATACATTCAACTGCATCAGCAAATCACCTGTAGACAATAAAAGCAATCGTTCTAATAATGTGATAAGGCTAGTTGAACAAATTGACGGATATTGTACTGAAACCAAAGAAAAAAATGATCATTTCATTCTTCAAAACTTCAAAGCAAGAATAATTGGAAAGGCACACATGGCATCTAAGTTGTAAATTGTAACCGTAACTACTCCCCACCACTCATAAAAACCCCGACACACTAAAATGCACAGCTTCTTAATCTGTATTACTTTGATATCCCCAGATGACTACCAGAATTGGGAAGAGAGATGCAGGAAGTGTAAAGACTAAAGAAAAGTTACAGCGAAAATCTAAACGATATTATCTAAAGCAAAGACAAATAATAGATTAAGTGTAGACCTGAACATTAAAAAACCAAAGCATCACAGCAATAATATAAGGGCTCCTCTGTATACCTCCTGTATGCTTGGGTTCACCCACTTAGTATTTTGCTTTGAAATTTTGTTATAAATCAATATCAATATAATTATACATCTGGTAAAAAATCTGAAAAACGTATAAGCTTTTCAAATAATAATCTCATTGTCCTATTAGGTTCCATAACATTATAAATAACATTTAACATAACTAAATTGAAAACCTTATTGCAAATACAGACACTTGACAGTATGGGGCTAACATAAACATCAATTCAGACATACCAAGTTTAGTAAGCATTGCACCAACAGTCTCAGGGTTTACAGGAATTGGTGGCTCATACATATGTTGACTACGGAATGAATGAAAAAGGGAGGATGAAATAGCTGATCTTTTGGGATCCAACAAGGAAATACACACTGAAAGTGAGTTCACAAGGCTAGACTTTGATTGTGAATCTTCCAACGCATGACCCAAAATTTTTGCAACAAAACTGCATCGTGAAAGAAAAAGTACTATTTAGCATGTACAAAATAAAAGAGAAAAAGAATATATAGGTTTTGCAATACAGACCTTGGGCTTGAAAGTTTAATTGCTAGAGTAGAAGAGGCATTTCGAGTTATTGTACACAAAGTTTCAGCTGCATTGGCATGAACTTCAGGAGGACACTGGTTTAAATAGAAAACAAGCTGTCAGGTAATTTAAAATGAAAGACAAAAGGCAGCAAAGAGCCTGTAATATTCAAATACATAGAAAAAAAGACTCTGAATAAAGTGGGCTTTTCACAAAACACTACTAGCCAGCATTAGTCTGGCCAATGTTAAGCTTGTAGAACAGTCCTTATTAAGCAGTGTGGCTTCATATAAGCCCATTTAACATGCCCGGAACCACTTAACAAAGTGCAAGTACAGAATGGCTTGATAGAGTAGGTGAATTAATATCCCATGGATGAGATCATCTACAAATAACTGAATAAACTGGCCTCCTACTAAAGATGGGGAACACTGTGACATATGGCAAACAGTAAGTGCATAAGCACCAGAAATACAGCAAATAAAAGCTGGCTGGAGGTACATAAAACCTGGCTGCAGGTACATAAAACCAGATAAATGCTTCACTTACAGATGGACTTAATTTATCAACAATCATCTCAAGCAGGTTGCTCTCAGCCAACCATTGCATCACATCTATAAAATTGGGATATACATGGTCGTCAGCACCAACTAACCGAACCAAAACCTGCGCAAAGAACTTATCTCAGATTCCATTCTAGCACATCGACAAGATCACAGTATAGTTAATATTACTTATGAAATGACAAAAGTATTACCTCCATAATGGATGTAATTCCTATCAAATCAACGAGTTGGCGGAAAACATTCTGATGCGCCTGCAGGGAGTATGCTGACTCATGAATGAAATATGATTTCACAAGGAGACTACATAACATACATCTTAATTGTTTTATAGACTTAAAACTGCCTCGCATAAAGGTACTAACAAGAAAACAATGTGCCTGTGCTTTTTCATCTCCACAAAATTTTAAACATTGAATTAAATTATCAGTCCACTGCTGTAATTCAAAAGCAAGTTGTTTTACTTACTTGAACATAATTCATAAGTGCCACTGTCTTCCGAATCATTAAGCAAACAACAACCTGTAAAATAACAGACAAATCAGACAAGCCGCATTGACAACATGTCGTGCTTGCAAACTAAAAGTTGAAACTTTGTCAAACATATACCTTGCTAAAGTAGCCAGCTAACAAGGTACTGTGAGAACGATTAGGCTCCAGGAAAGAGAATAATAAGTTCATCAGCTGCATTTACAAGAATGGTAAGGGAAAATCAGTACAGGTAAAGCATTACTATGTGACTTCAAACTTTTAGTTCCATTAATAGAATGTAAGTAGAAACCTCTTCTTCATCCACCAAGGTCTTCAAAATGACATCAATCTCACATGTAAAAATCTCACACGCAATGAATGGAAACCTAAGTAAAGAGCAATGATCAGATGGTAACATGAAAGTTTAAACACTGAATATGAAGTTCTTCTGCAACAAATTTTCTGTTATTACTACATACTTGAAGGTTCGTTTGCTCTCAGCATCTTCTGGTGGTTCTTCAATAATGTAGTGTAACAACTGCTCAACCTGAGCTCGATCTCTCAGACTAAAGGAACAAAAATAGCAAAATATGAATTAATACTATTGAATCATATAGTTCATATGTAAAATTGCATATCCAGCCTTTGCTTTATATAATTATAATTTTTCCAATTATCACCAAACATAAATATTGGGCAGGCAGCCAGGCACAAAAATATGTACAAAACTATAAAACTTGTTACTGGAAGTGAAAACTCAATTAATTTGAATTAAACAGAAACATACAAGTTTATGAGTCGACTGTTTAATGCCTTGCATTCTTGGATTACTTCCTCTTCATCCAGAAGCTCTTCCAAAGTGAAATTCTCCTTGTCTAATATTGCCTCCACCTGTACAACGCCAGCAGCGCAAAATGCACTATAATGGTTACAAAAGTAGCAAATAGACAGAGCAAGAAACTAAACTATGCAAGCTTTAAGCTACTTGAGATTTTGATCATCAATTAAGCAGCACTCTTAGAACTTTTGTCCATCAATTACAAGGCATTCAATCTTGAAAGTCCACTTTGAGCATGTATTGTGTAAAAGAAGTATTGTAATAAGGGTTTTTCTTACGAGTCAACTCTTTAAGGAGCCAAATGTGGAAGGTTTTTGATAGTAAAGTAAAACTTTTAAGTTTTCAATGCATTGAATTGAATGTATTAAAAACTTCAAAAACTTTCTACTTTTGGATCCTCAAATTAGCATAACTGTCTCTGAATTGAAATTGAAAGTTACGCAAATTGGTACAAATTGTTTTTGAATTCAAATCACCAAAGTGAAAAAGCACAAGTTTCAGAAGAATAAACAGGCCTATCCTTTTTCACAAAACCCGCAGTAAATTAAGTGTCCTAGCTAAGTAAAGCTAAAGGGTTTTTCATTGCTCACTATGCCCATATTAAAAACTTAAAATCCTACAACAGAGGACCTTCAGAGGCACCCTTTTGCAAATAAATGTTGAAAATTGCAGAAAAAATGCTAATCAATTAATTTGCTCAAATGCATCAACAGTTTTTTACTCTCTAAATGAGATCCTCCTAAAAAGGGAGGGTTCATAATCATCTATCACCAGCTGCTGCAACACAATTCACACAAGAGCATAAAACCCAAAACAGCTAAACTCGATCCAGGCAACGAGAATTAATAAAACAGGGGCTTGATTAGCACAGTTGGTTAAATAGCAAATAATTAATTGCGTCGAAAATAATTTAAAAAAAGGTAAATAAATGCCATTATTCGACCCGGGGGGGGGGGGGGAGAGGGGTAAAGAAGCTGAGTAACGCTTGAATTATTGATAGACAAAAGAAAGAAAGAAGGTATTAATAATTGAAATGAAGTATAAATGCAGCATAATTGGCGCAATTAAAGGGAAACAGCAGCATAACGGAGCTGGAAATGACAATAAAAGAAAGAAAAAAGGAAACTCACGGGAGAGGAAGCAGAGATAGAAGGGAGCTTCCAAAACATGTCTGCAACAGCAACAACAACAACAAGAAAGGAAGGAAGGAAGAATCAGCAGAGGCTGATGAAAAGGGTTGATGGATCCGGAAAGGGTTGAAGATTAAGCGGGGGAGGAGGTGGGGACATAAAATCGCAGCTGGCGGAGAAAGGGAAGAAGATTGTAAACCCTAATTTTGTAGGGGAAGAGGGATCGAAAAAGAAACGGGGGCCGTGCAGGTCGACAGAGAGAAAGGAAAAAGAACGAGAAAAATTGACACACACAGAGAGACAATAATACTAATAATAAAATAATAATAAAAATGCTGCTAATAAGAATCGTAGTTGGCTGAGCTTGGCTAGAATTCGCAGGCGCTAAAGTACAACTACGTGCTCTGGAATTGCCACCCAACCACTCCACGCTACCACGCCACCCTCCGTTTTTTTTTTCTTTTAATACCATTTACTGTATAATTAAATTATATAATAAATACATATAATATATCTTATTATTATTAAATATGATATATAGTTCTCACTAATCCTATTTATTTATTAAATCTAATAATAATAAGATATGTGGTATGTATTTATTATGCAATTTAATTATATATTACTCATTTTTTTATCCCTTTTTTTAATTTTCTTTTCTTGTGTGCCAGAATTTTTTTTTATTTTTTCCAACCCTGGTATCCATCCCCAGAAGTATACAGTTTACAAACGTTTTATCTTTTTAACTATGAGATTCTCTTGATATATATTATCAAGCAGTGAACCCTTAATTAAATATTTAAGAAATTCAGCTAGTTATTAATTATATTAATCACCATGATTTTTGTATGTGAGGTTTAATTTTTATATATTTATTCTGAAGTATTTTTTATCCAAACATCTGATCTGGTGTTATAAAATTACATTATCAAAATAACTTTAACTTTTATTATCCTATGTCAAAAGTTATTCTAACAAAAGAATTTGATTGAATACAGCCAGTAAATTTAATCCATATATGTGTGGATGTGCATGTCATGTTGCATGCGGTGGCCATATGTTCTCACTTTCGTCATCCATTTCAATTTCAACTTGTCAACATTTCGTTTCCTAATTATCTTTCTCTGGTTTTGTAACTGCTTCTTTCTTCAACATTTTGGATTCTTAATTTAGTTTTAATGGAATGATAACATTTTTTATTATATTAAAAGTGTTTTTCCAAGTAATTGAAAATAGTTTTGAGGTAAGTATTTTTTAAGATACTTTTTATTCTAGAAGTATGTTTGATTAAAGAGTGAAAGTAAAAGTAAAATTTTCATAAATATCCATATACACAAAATTTCATAAATGAGTTTTATGTATAGTTTTACACATAGAAGTCTTCTATAAAAATTTTAACTCCAATTTTATTACAAACTAAACACACTATAGGAAAAGTGTTTTGGGAATAAAATATTACTATTACTCTCTCTTTTTTTCTTTTTCTTTTTTTCTGTTCTTGTATTCTAAATTGTGTTATCTATAAATAGTATATAATATGTTCTTATTTTTTTCAACTAAGATATTAGAAGATAGCGGACAGGGATGAGAGTTGAACTCTTAAACTCCCTTAATTCATTGAGATGTGCAGGAGTTTGCCACTATACTGCGAACTCATTACTTATAGTATGCATTTAATACTTATAATATTTAAAATTTTACTTTTATGTGCCCTGGCGAGAAAGAGGTCAAAGTGAGTGAAGAAGGTGATGAAGTTTATGACGGATCCAATCACACGCTCAACAATTTGTTTTTAATTATAGAAGACAATGATTCTTTCTTCTTCTTTTTTTTTTTTTTTACTTTTGGAAAGGAGTAGGGTTTGGGGAGAATTTTTTAAAAAAATTTGCAAAGTTGATGTTGGATTGGTTAGATGCGGTGTTGGAGGTTACTTTTAAATTTCTAATTCCACCCCACAGACATCATTTGCACATGGTTTTGTATTTCTAATTACACCCCACATCTGTCACTTATATACAAGATCAATTGGACCCAAACTCCCTTAATCCCACCACAGAACTCACCACAAAAGAAAAGGCACAAACCACTCTAGGGTATGTTTAGATTGATGGAGTTGGATGGAGGGAAATGGAGTGGAGTGATATTTTAACTTATTCTATTGTTTAGATTTGCCAAACTTAGATAGAATAAAGCGAAGATGTATGGATTTCATTCCATCAATTCTTTTCAACTCTCTTCCCCCCAAATTTGATGAAATGGAATGGAATAAAAATTACTTAAACAATGAAATGGGGCAACATTCCACTGTGTTCCATTTTGCTCAACTCTATTAATTCAAACATACGTGTAGTCATTGGGAAGCAGGATAATCCAACAAAGAGATATGACCCAAAAAAAATAAAAATAAAAATAAAAAACAAACAAAGAAAGTGAGTGCAGCAAGGAACCAAAATTCTCACCTAGCATGATAACCAAAGTAATAAACCATGACATTATTGTCATAAATGTTTTGACCCCAACAAAAAGAAAACAATGTCATAAATGTTAAACAGAAGTCATAACATTAGGAGTAGAATTGAGCGTAGTTTTTTATTTACTCGAATTTAGGTCAAAACATCAATGGTGAGCATGTAGTTCTTGGAGAAAGAAAGAGAGAAGTTATCCAAGCTATAGATGATTCAGAAACCAAACTGCCCAAAACATGTTGGTAATTAGGGGATTATCGAAAGAAGAAGAAAGGGACAAATGAATTAAGAGATTGGCTTTGATATATTATTCATTAAAAAAAATTTATAGTGTCATCCAATTTATATTATTATGTGTAAAAATTATGGGATAGTGAATATAAAAAGTCATTTTTAAAAAATTTCATGTTTTAAATACTTTTTTAATTTAATAATACATAATTAAATATATGTATCAAATATTTTTATAATGACAATATATTGAAATTATATTCATAAATTAACAATGGCAGTTTTATTACAATCTTAGAGGTAAAAGGAAAACGTAAAGTTAAAAACAAACACAAATAAACACCTTTCACACCTTCTCCTACATAGAAGCATAAAAATAGCAAAAATATTATTTTGACACTTACAAGTGGGTGTCTAAATGGAATATTTACTCAATTATTATTTGATATGATGGTTGTCCCTACTATTTCCACCAATCTATTACATTCAATAATAATAGAGTGAATGTTCCACTTAGACAGACATTTTTAAGTGTAAAAATAACACGACTCTAAAAAGGTGATTGCTTTGTTACTAACATAATTGAATAATACCCAAACATATCATTACATGTCAAGTTTTTATTGATCTTTTAATCTATAACAGCCTCTAGTCAACGTTTAGTTAGCATTTTTAATTTTGGGAGTTATTTTTTTATTTCTAATTTATTCCCAGCGATCATTGAACAAATACACAAACTTAATCAAATTCTCAATTCATCTTTCAATTAAAAAATCTAATTTCTATCTCCTTTGCAATCTCAACCCCACTCTCCCTATCCTTCCTCTCCTCGTCCTCCTCCTTCGATCTTCGGCCTTAAACCTTTCGTTAACTTAAAGATTTAAAATCTCAACGGAATTAAATAAAAATTTGAAGGTTCGTGAAATGCTATATCATGCTTTTGATGGATATATGGAGCAAGCTTTTCCGCTCGATGAATTGAGGCCCTTGTCCTGTGCTAGAGCATACACTCTCGTTGGTGACGCCTTGGCTGTGGTAACAATCACAAAGAACACATTCCCACCATCATTAATTAATTAATCAATCAAAGGATCAGATAAGTATGTAATTTGTGATGCGTCCATTTTTGCAATCTCAGATTGAGGTTTTAAATCAATTGTGATGCATCCACCCACCGCTGCCCACCATATAGCAGCCCTAGTGAGAAATTTTTGTATACTCCTGAAGCACATTTAATGTGTGTTCTAAGAACATTCACAATCACATATTTTTTATTTTTATATAAGTTTTAGGTATTTTAAATCAAGATTAAATGATTATAATTGTCTTTAAAACACATATTAAATGTGTTTTAGGAACATGCAAGTATTTCTCCTAGCCCTATCTACCCTGATACACTCACAATTCACAAGCTCCCTGCGTTGTGAAAATAGTGACGAAAAATGAAAGACCTGCAACTAGATCCAGAACAATGAAATTAATTTGATCAAACCTCAACCCAAAGCTCAATGATGAAACAGGACGAAGAGCTTAATTTGATCAAAACTCACAAGTCAAAGCTCAATTTGATCCCCAAAGCAATTCCCAATCACTAATCGGATTGGGCTTAATTTGATCAAAGCCCTAGTCAAGTAAGGATGAAATTAGTGATTATTTTTGACAAATAAAAAATGAAATTAGGGATTTTAGGTGAAGGATGAATTGAAATTTTTTTAAATTTGTGTATTTGTTAAATGGTTCTTGAGAATAAATTAGAAATTAAAAGAAAATAACTCCCAATATTTAAAAATATCAACCTAGCAAAGACTTGCCATATAATGATATGTATGGGTACTATTCAATTACCATTAGTGTGGAAGCAATCACCCATCGTTGTTCCCCAATTGATTGGGCCTACAAAATACTTCACAAGCCTGTGCCCATTTTTTCCGCACAAATTTAAATATGAGAGAGATGGTGTGATACTGATAGGCAACGGAAGAACTGCTTTTCAGTCTGTTAACCGGGTGCTTTTAAACATGATTTAATTTTAATACTATGAGACCTCATTCAAATATTTATGGCCACATTAGTTATAGGTTGATTTTCATCTTATTATCTGAAAAATAAAAGTTTAACCAAATAGAATGATTTGATAAGATAGAAGTGTAAACAATTTTTACACCGTCACTAAATTAAAATTAAACTTTTTTAAAACTATGTGGCCAAAGGCCAAATTATGGCTCTCAATTTCAAATTAAATCCTAATTATTATAGATCCTCTGTATGCTGGAGAAGACAGCGATTTTCTAGTATTGCTTTCATGACAAAATAGTGTGAATCACACCCCCAAAAAAAAAAGGATTAAGAACAGTGAAATTACTGTTTTTCCATTATGCAGGTGAACCATACATACATTAGTGGGATATTGACCCAACTGACAAGTCACAAAGCACAAAGTTTCACAATCAACTACTGCAATTTTGTCAATATAATTACAGTGCTCATGACAATACCCTATTATTGTGCGAATTATAATACATACATATTCATGTAAGCTTATTTTCATGCATATACTTGATGATACTCTCAAGTTAGGAAATGATTTCTTTTCAATTCTTCAGGTCGCTCTCATGGACCTACAAAACAAAGGAAAGTAGGACACAGCATATCCCTTGGCCTAACATTATGCGATTTATAATATAGTCACTGTCACTTTCAAATTGAATACCCTGCACTGACCAAGCTAATTATAAGGATTGTGTTATTTCTCACAAATGTCATGACTGCGTGTAATAAACTGTAATTTGTGTAGTACCAAAACTTGCACGTGTTCAAGGCTTGTTCCACGGGTCCGGTATCTGAATCTGAATCCCTTTCTGGTTCTTCTAATCTTGCATTGTCAATTTGACTTCAAATTAACAATCTTTCAGGCAAAAAATGTTAAAGGGCTTCACCATTGATTTCCCTTCTGTCACTGTCTTCAGGCAATCCCTTTTTACTATTATCATAAGAGTCCTGTAGAAGGGTCTGAGTCTGTTTTTTTTCTATTTATCAAAGTCATCAATCCAATGGTGGGTTATTGTTCATGTAATATTTCATGCATAGCTAATTCAGCAAGTGCTGCACGATATATATTAAATAAAAATAGTGCATGCAAGTCAGTTAATACAAGCCTCCTTTGAAGGAGATGGTGGATGTTGAGATCAAATACTACTGTTTCATAATTGACCAACAAATCGAGGCTGTTCATATTACTCACTCTGGTGGCTGAATGGAGAATCTATGTAACATGCTTAATTAGTCTATCTGATGCATCCGAAAGAATTGTTTGATTTTATTTCTTATTGTTTTCTTCAAAATCTTCTAGACATTGTGCTGATTGGGCTGAATTTGAAACCTTATAACTTTGAATCAATTTTGCTTTGAGTAAGTTATCCTTTTTAAGCTTACCACTAAAACTTATCTAAATCAATTGACAATCATTAATATTTTTCTAGAAAACACGCAAGAAATCATAAAATGTATAAAAATTCTAAAACTCTCATTAAATCTAATCAAACTCCAACAGAATCAATTAAAAATATTTTAAAATAATCATTATATGTGTGTAATCTTACATCCTGTTAAAAGCTGAATCTAGTTGACTCTACTAGTTCACTATGCAAATTCTCCCCTTGTTGTGCAACTATACACGTCACTTTTCTCTAGATAAAGATGTCTTAGCATTGTTGAATACGTCAGAATTTGAAAGCTGATTTGTTTGAAGATGGTTTGCTTAGCAGATTACAGATACCGCTTTAATTTAACTTCATGTATACAATTTGTCTAGGAAAGTTTTGACATTTTGTCTGAGAGGACATAGAATGCCGGCTTTCTTAGCTGGATAGACACATTGGCGATTGTGTTTGGGACATAAAATATTAACTCCCTTATACCATATCACATCAATCATTTTCTACAAAAAAATTCGCATTATTCATTGGAATAGTATTTGTATGACATGCTGTGGCAATGCGTGAAATCCTTTTGTGGTATTCTTTCAGATTCCTTTTGTTGCTGCAGCATTCTTGCAGAGTTTCTTGCTTATCTTTGGCTATTACTGATGCATATGCCATCTTAGTAATGCGATCTTTGGCGAGCAAACCCTTCAGCCGGAATGGCATTTCCCAGGTCAAGCCGGAGTTGACATTCAGCTGATAACCCATGGTGAGCCAATCCGCATGAGTCAGGTCGACCAACTTTAACAACTCTAAGCGGATATAAACCCTTAAGAATAGTCAATAGTGCTTTGCACAATTTGTGGTGTGCTCTTTCTTTTCCCCTTTTTCTTTGCTGCTGTCCCTGTTTTTTATAGCTTAAGGGTTTTGAGAAATTGATTTGTTGAGCTAAAATACTGATATATGTTAAAGCCCTTCCAACAGTATGCACTCTAGCCACACAAATAATCTCGTTACATTCAGGAATATGCTTTTTCCTTCACCTCTTATCAAAACTTTTACCAACCACGTGATGTATTTTTGTAGTCAACTTTAAAAATAGCCTGATATAGATGATGCAATTCGCACAAAACTAGAAATCACTTCAACGTGTTTTACACTCTTCAGATTAATATTTTTTATTAGCCCAAGTTTTGTTTATTTTAACATGTGAGGATTCACATGTAAGATAACGACCAATGTGACCAAAGTTCTCAATTATTAACGCATTCCATGTGTCAAAATAATACCCACAAAACTAAGTTATTTACTTATACATACGTTGCAAGACATTGTTTCACCTCACATTCATTCTATCTATTTTTTGATGGAGCGTGAATCTCATTCAAATAATATAATAGTGGTTAAAATATGAGTCGATTCAGTATCGTAGATACAAATAACATTTTTCATTGCGTAATGTTAATGTCAATTCACATTCACTCTAGCACTAACAAAAATTTACAAGATTTAACACAATTTTGTTGTCTCTGAACTGAATAAGAAATGAATTAAATCGAATTAGATGCAATTCTCCTTTTAACTCTCATAATTTTACCCTTTCCTTTTACCCCCCCTCATATTCAAGTGGTAAAAAGTATGGCATGGCCTTGGATACTGGAATTGAATTGAAATTGAATTTTCATACAAAAGACCAATTCATGAAAGAGAAAGCTAAACAATGAACACTGTTACTATCTTCTTCAGGATGAACTTTCCATGCAATGGCCTGCTCATACGACACATGTCTGCCCATTGTGGACATGCAGATCCCAGCTGGCATACAAGCAAAGCCCTGAAGGAATAGTAAATGATCATACAACAATTCAGCCATTTACTAAAAGCACACAAGGTTGTTAAAGGAAATGTGAGGTTGTAACTTGGAAACTAAATAAAAAACATTGAGACCACAATAATGAAGATGGGAATGTGTAATGCAGAAGTGTTCAATTGAGGAAATTACCTGCTGCATTAACTTGGCAAAATCTGCAAACAATGCCTTGCGACCTGACTCGTCAAATATTTTATCCAATGTGATGTCTTGTAAAGCCACTAGAGTTGTCTCCAACATGTCCAGGCCAGCCTGGTTTGCAAAGATGAACATGGGCTGCGACTGCAACACCAAACAGGGAATCACATTAACCTAAAATGGCAGGCTTTAAAGGACTATCATGATACACTTCAAATTTTCATTGCAACGTTTCATTACATACAAAAGGATCAACTCTACCATAAACGAATCCTCGGCCATACCTTCAAAGAACAGCACAAAATGGCATCCTGGTGATGCCACAAATGCTTGAGCACCAAGTCACCAACAAGAGAATCAGATCTCAGCAAATCCGTCCCCAAATAATAACTGTTTCCATAAAAGATATAGTGAAACAAATTAGACATTTTTCGAAACTGAATATTTAACAAGCTTGAACTCAATATCCTTAA
>JAVHNL010000452.1:0-25000 GCA_031216105.1 Dalbergia cultrata | reverse complement strand
TATTGTTGGGTTTTTGACTTTTGGGTTTTTCAAATTTTTGGTTTTTGGTCTGAAGATTTTAACTTTTCTTTTGTTTGGTCTGGGAGATTTTTAACTTTGAATTTCATCATAGGACAGTTTCGTTTTTTTTAAGGGGTAGAGAGAACTCAATGCCCGCGCCCCCCCCCCCCCCGGCCCCCCAAACAAAAAAAACCAAAAAAAGGGGTAGAAAGAACAATTTAGGTTAATCTACAAGCCCTCATTCATTCTAAATGGGCAAGTCCATGCAGATTATGGCGAGGCAGAGTCAATGACCCAAAGGAAAAAGAGAACCTGATCTGCCATCAATGTGCCTTTTTTTTTTTTGGGTCAACATTTGCAAAGAAATTTACCTGATAAGTGACTATGCTAGCACGCTGAAAAAAAAAAAGAGAGTGTAACATGGGCCCTGCAATTGGGAAGTAAATGAATATATCACAATTACCACTCATGCCACCTTGCACCTTCACCTAATGAGAGAAGGCAATAGGCATGAACTAGCATAAGAACAAAAGGTACAAAAGGAGAGAAAGCAACAAGGTCGGCATGATTTTCAATTCTCATCACATCACATGCATGGAGTGGGAAGAATAACACATTTTCCTATTCACCTCTTGCATGCGTTTTTTTTTTTTTTTGGTTCATTTGCAATAATGTGGCCTTTGCTGCCCCTCTAAGCTAAGACAACCCCATGCTTCAATTACTTTTCTCTTGCCACTTAGCCAGTAAGCTAAGGCTAGCTAGACTTCCTCACTTATATAATAACATGCATTACAAATGATTAACCCTCATCCTAATAAGTATTTGATGAAAAAGTTCAGAAAAATTCCACTTGACTACTACTAGCACGTGAATGATACATATACACAAATACATTGCATAGTGTGTGCATACCTTGCATAGATAACAAGAGGGTTTCATTTAAGTGGATGATTAATTAATGTTTTAGCTGTATAAGCATATGGTTGGTTAATTGCCGAATGATTTTACCCCTCGTCCCTGATTACTCATATTGTATGCGTAAGGCACTCAAGTACTTGATTCATGAGAAATTATAACAAGCGCCGAGTCCCTACTTGCTCAAGTATAAGCATCATTGTTAGAGCCACGTCTAGACTGTAGACAACCCAAATAGCAAAATGTACAAGTTCATGACAAGAGGCTTTGTGTATGACAGTTATACCCTCAGCTGCTCCAATCAGCAATAAATTTCTCTTACTGTAAGTGCAACAATTTCAAGACGATCCATATTGGTCAACCATGATAAAGATGAATGAAGAAACCCACATGGATAAAGCACTACTAACTCAATTTGAAACTGTAATAATAAGCTGAGCGGCCAGTAGAGATAACATGGATGTGAAGGCTAGTTGTTAATTGGAATCTAAAAGTAGTTAGAGTTGTTATATCTGTTACACCATAAGAATTACAAGTGGTGATTTGTGGTGTTGAACCCTTTAAATAAGCTTAATAAGAAAAATTAATTTGGAATATCACATTCATCAGGGCTGTTGTAGGTAATTAACTTATGGACAGATCAAAGGCCAGTCTACTGAAATAATAGTAATTTCTAGTTCAGAACATAATTGACATTTTAACAATGGACAATTTGGCAATTGCAAAGAGTTGAATATGTTGAGGTTGTGGAATGCTGAGAACAAAAGCCATGATTCTGTTCCCCCCTCATTAGCCTCTTTTTCCCAACACAGATATTCAAGGCCAAGGACCTCAGCATTATAAAAGCCAATGCAACCATCCACAAGTTTTCATCCCAAAAGCTACCTGCTTCTTCTAATCTGATCCCAAAAGAAAAAAAAAAAAAAGAAAAAAACATGAATTTCATTAGTTTCTCCTTCCTCTTCATCCTTTGTCTAGCACTTTTATCAATTGCTATAGCCCAAGAAAGAGCACCCCATGGGCTTGTTTATGTGACTCCTGAAGCTTTTCCACCATCAGCATACAACTTCTTTCATCCCAGTGCAAGAAAGCCTGAGACCAAAAAAGACTCATGCAGTGCATCAAAATGTTCACCACTGCCTTTGGCAGCTCAAGTGGAAGCAACACAAATCCATGAAAGCAATAAAGCCTCCACACTCGAGAGAGGTAGGAAACAGTTAGGAGGTGGGGTAGCAGGCATTGTCTTTGGTGTAGCTTTTGTACTGTTAAATTAGATGCTTGATGTGGCTTGCCTTGCCTTCTATAATTGCCTCAAAACCTTAGCTTAGGCGTAGAATAGGGTATGCAATACCCTGCCCCTCCACTTTTGATCTTCTATTAAGGTTCCTTTCCTTCTAATTCCTCGTTGGTTCCTTCATTTTGTCTTCTTTTAATTTGTTTATGGTTAGTGGATGTATCTATTGTTATGATAGCGATCAATTTCAAATTTGGATCTTGTGCAACAATCATTAGTTGATGTGTTTCCAGTTTGTTAATACCCATCAATATTATTTAATGTGGAGGACCAGCAGAATACTGTTCAAGGCATTCACCAGTTAAACTAAGTTCTTCTTATACCAAAAAAAAAAAAAAGAATTAAAACTTGATATTCAGAAATTGGGCGACAAATCACGCATACAATGAAGCAATATATGAGATTAGTAATGCAAAGTACATAGGTCCTAAAAAATTGTCTACCCCATGTCCCTATTGCACAACAGAAAGAGCATTCGGAGTGCTAAGAAAACCAAATAACAAATAGAGGACTTCTCACTTCTGGGGCTTTTTTGGAAATATGAAAAAATTGGTAATTGTTTAGTCCCCATCACTTTAGTTGCAACGCCGTACTTTTTTCCACAACTTTTTCTTATTCCGATGGACTAAATTGCTAGACTCCGTAGATACATAGCTCTCAAGCTGGGCCCAAAAACACAGGGTATGAAATCGTTCAGCCCATCTTGTGGTGATATCGTTCTGGAAGCTATGGGCTGCTTCTCACTGCAGACCAAAAGAAAAGATTAAGGATAAACTCTTTCTTTGCAGCTAGAGGCCAGTACAGACGGTGGAGAGGTTTTTAGCCTCTTGGAAGTTGCATCTAGGCAGTAAGAGGGGTCTGTGTTCGAACCCCATGCTTTGACCGAAAAGAAACTAAGGCAATTTTCTCTACCAAAATAACTAATGCAATTTTAAGTTGAGTGTAATGATTAAGGCTTTCGAATATTTTTATGCTTAATATGTCCTTTCATATATATAACTTTTAAGACTGTAGCGTTGATAATAATATCTACAAGTATAGAGCCCGATGTACCTTATACTAAAATTTAACTTTTCTGTTTAATATTCTTCATCTTATTTAATAAAACAATATTTAACACCTTCTAATAAGTATTAACTGTTAAATGATTTAATGTTTCATTAATTTGTTTTAAACAACTAAGAAAAAAATGAAAAGAATTAGTTAAGCAGACATATAACACACAAATGCTCCATACAACTTAAAACAAATGTTTGAATCTCATTTTTGACATATCATGTTAGATATCCTTAATTTTAAGAATTAAAAGAGCTGAACTAGTGTATTATGATGATAATAATAATAATAAGATGGTGATAACCCATATTCTTGTACGTGGCTATCAATAATAAATGTAAGTAAAATGTACGAATAACAAAATTTTATAACATAACAAAAGACATTTTACCAGAAAAAGTTAAAAAAAAAAAAAAAACTAAAGCTAGAAGGCTACGTTACAAAATACAAGTCATTTTTAGCAACGTGGCAAAGAGGCTTTGGCATGTGAGTGTCTGGCAATGGCCTAATTGACCACTGTAGCTTCTGCCACTGCTTCTCTTCTCATGTGGCCTTTTCTCATATGCTGGAACATTTCACTTATGGTCCCCACAACACCCCCTTCAGTCAGGATCACGCAGCAGCAGAGGCAACCCCCTTCACACCAAAAGCCCCCATGCCCTTTTTACTACTAGGATCAAGCATGTCTCTCATAAGTCCATATCCTTTTACCTCATTCGCTTCTTTGTACACTGTGAGAGTGAGAGATCATTTTAACAACTAACTTTTGATCATGCATGCGCATTTTTCCATATGGTTAGTTACAAACCGTAAAGCGGGAGCACTGACAAAATAAAGAGATTAATTTTGACATTTACCCAATTGACCAACGAAAAAATAGGCATGTTGTTGGAGTACTAGTTAGATGTGCTCTATATTCAATAATAAATGCTCTATTAACTAAAATGTCTATTTATTATTAAATATGAAACACATCTAATAGACACTCTAAGAGCATACAAATATTTCTCACTAACCGAGTGCACAACATTAGATGTATGACATTGTCACTTTTGATAACATGAAAAGACATGATCGGATTAAAGTTAGCTATATGGATTTTGTCTATTAACATTGTGGATGGCCCCTATATATTCAGATAAAAAGAATAGTCAGGGTTTTTTCCTATAAGAATACGATAAAAATTCAACATTTTTTGTAAAGTTGCATTGAAGTTCTTTAATTTTGTACTTTTGTTTAATATGCATATAGTTTTGATCATTTCATTTCAATTGTTACCCGCTTTAACTCTTTAAGGTATAGATGGTCCATTATTCTTCCGAGGAAACTTCACAAGGACATGTGAAACAAGATGGAAGGAATTCAAACATGTCAATTCTGAAATAGTCTAGTCACAACTCGCGATGGATATGATGATTTGGCTGAAAGCACCATCTCCCTGCAAGTATGAATGGGATTGTTTACTGTTACTTGTAGTGGCTGATATCTGGAAAGTGCCAACTGTTTTCTTCAATGAAAAGTAGCCAATGTGTTCTCCTATGGAGCTAGCTAGAGGTCACAAATAAGGCTTTTCTTTTTCGAAAAAAATAAAAATAAAGCCATTAGAAGACCATGTAATGTACTGTACTGCACTGGTGTATAGACATAACACTCTCTCTCTTTCTTTTTTTTTTAATATCTCTGTTTTTGTTATGCTATGTTGTTACATTACTTTCCATGAGTCCTCTAATGGGGTGCCTCAAACCCAGAGCAGCTTGAAACACAACGTGCAATATCATATCATCATCATATATAAATCGCCACTTTCTAGTTGTACTGTACTATCGCTTCAGCATCAGCTCTTTCTAGTGATCTATAAAATTCCACAGGCTTATGCTGACAAGGATGATGTTTTTGGCTTTTGTAGTTTACCTTACTGAGAATCATCCACTGTATGCTTTTACCATGTCCATGGTCCACTTATGCTCTTTTTGCACTTTACAGGACAACAATGCCGTAGTAAAAATATGAACTTATGGAAGAAAAATCCTGATTTTACTTTTCTAAAAAGTTTGGACTTTTGAGTTTTGCTGATTTTTATTTTCTTTTCCCATTCCTTGGAGGTAAATGAGGAAGAATCTGGAAGAAAATAATGCTGAAAGCCAGTGGGACATAGGTATTTTTTGTGTGTTTTGGGTGGTTGAACAGATTTTCTTTCCTTTCATCAGTGATTGGAAGTCTATATTGTGGCAGGATTCCCTCTGTGTGAATCCTCGTTTAGAGATTCCCTGGGAATATTTTGGGATTTGGAATTCCATTTCTCTGTCTGGGAAAATTTTTGTGGTTTTAACAAAGCTCAGAAGAAACCAGCAACTTCACCTGTCCACTTCAATGAAGACAACCTGTTTAAAGCATTTTCCAGCTTTTCTTAGCTGGATGGTATATATAGTCAACCAATTCGACCGTTTGGATTTTCGTGATGCTAATGCTAGAACTATAGAGTCTTACTCTTAAGTCTTACGCTTCCCTTTTGGAGCACTTTTATTTATCGCTTATATTTACTTCTCTTGCTTACTACCCCCCACATCTCCTCGGTAACTATGTAACTTACTTGAGAAGCATGCAAAGTGTGAGTATGAAATTCTTCTCAAAATTTTCACCATTATATAAAGCAGTTCACTGTCTATTCCATTTATGATTGGTCATTACATTTTTTGGTAAGTTCTGTCATGAATATTTCCCACAATGCTATTTTTGACTGACAAATTGACTTTCATTATTGTATACTAGTTCTTTGTGATTGTTCTTCTGTGTAACTTGACTGAGTTTCATTCATTTTTCAGATTAATGCATACTTTACTATTACTATATCTCTTGAAGAGATTATGAAAAGAGAGATTCTCAAATATTTGATGACTTTCTTTTGACTCTGTAGGGGTGGATCAGGGCCATTTCAGAAACAAGTGTAATGTCCTTACCCACAAAAGCAACAAGAAGAAACTTAAACTAGAGCTTATCTTGAAGTTCATAGGATAATGCTTGTTGACAATGCGATTGCTATGGTGGCTAAGGTTGCCCCTATTGATACTGATTCAACTTTTATCCCCCAACAAATCAACCTGCAGATTATACGGTAAGCTTTTGATAGTTTTTCCCCTACCTTATTCATGAACAAGTTTTTCATGACAGAATGAAATTATCTGGAAACTGGAACCTGCAGTTAGGAGCATTGAATTTTCCATGGACTTTGTGCTCAATTCATTGTCCTTGTGCTGCTGGCTTTGTATTTCCATTTGCAAGCTATGAATGAACTTGACATGTTCTAGATTGACTTGGATAGAGGGATATTTATTAGACAGACCACTTTGTTTAAGAATCAAGTACAATATGTCTTCGGTTGTTCTTTTCACAAATGATGAATTTTCTTCTACCTCTGCATTTTGCAATGTACACATTGTGATCGTCAAGTCAGATACCATATCATTAGTTTCAAGGGGCATAAAATGTGGGTAAGCTAATTACTTACTATTTATCTGGTTACAATTGCAAATTTTGTTGATTGCAGCTGAGGCTATGTCCACTTTGAAAGGTTCCCTTGGCGGTCCACGGCAATTTGGATGCAGCATTGTGAAATATCCATGTCAAATGCAATGGCCATGTGCTGACTGCTACAAACAGAAAGATCCAGGTGCTTTTTCTCTGTAAGCTCCTTCTCTATATCTCTCTGAATCTGTATGTGCAGTGGTTTGTTGTTCAGACTGAGGAAAAACGTTGGGGCTCATAATAGAGAGCCCTATATAAAAGGGAACTGATATCTTTCAGTTAGTTGATGGCTAATATTTAATTAGATGTTCAATGCATTTCAAATATAAAAATAACTCAAGATTTTATAATTTTGAATCAGTGAAACACACGACTGAAAATTAGTTTCTAATTACTAAAAGCAAGGGTATAGGATTTGGAGAAGCCTCTTGTTTGTTTATACTAAAAATTAGATTTTGTAATTTTTACAGTTTTCAGTATTTCCTCCAACAAATCCAGAAAATACGAAAACAAAAAAAGAAATTTGAAAACTGTTATTTGAAACCAAACATCCGTGTCCTCTTTTTTCCATATCAAATGGAAAAAATTTCACTTTTTACTTCAAGTCTGAAGATTTTCAGCACAATAATACGAATCATAAGAAAAGCTCTCTATTTGAGAAACAGGTGACATAACAGCAAAGATAGATGGGAACAATGACATCCCTACACTCACATCACCTGTTCAAGCAGTTAAGAGGCCAGGTGGAAAAAGGGCTGCTGCTGCAGTTGGCGGTGTTGTTGCTACCTTAATAGTGCTTGTCATTGTGATAATTGTCTATATCTGCTTGATGCGTGTCAAAAGACTTATGAGGCAAGCATCTGAGACTGCTTCTTCTATGCCATCTCCCACTGGTAAGTTAAGTTGAGCTCTTTCATGTTAGTAGATATGAATATTAAGTGTTTTCATTCACTTAGTTGTGATTATTATGTTATTTTCTTTTGCTTATTTGACAGTTGAGATGGGAAGAAACAGCACGCAATATGTAAATGATTTGTCTTCACATTATATGCCAAATGCAAGGCAGTTAACAATATTGGAACTAGAACAAGCTACACTAAATTTCAGTCAAAGTAATGTTATAGGTGAAGGTGGATTTGGTTTAGTATATAAGGGCTTGCTTCAAGATGGACCTATTGTGGCTATAAAAAGGCGCATATTTGCTCTAACACCGGATTTTAACCGTGAGGTAAATATGCAATGAAAATTCTCTTTTGTTTGCTTTAATGCGTATGTATGCCTTCTAGCATTCTTAGCAGCTGTGAACACTTTCTTTCTTTCTTCGTGTGATGTCTACTTTTGAGGTACAAATAACATTAAGATTACTCTAATTCATTTTGATCTTCACAATTGAAAGGATTTTTGCCAAAGAAACAAGCATGTTTATCTCTTTCATCGGATGACAGGTTAAGCAGATAGCTCACATCCACCACATCCATCTAGTCAAGCTTATAGGCTACTATGAAGATGGCTATCAACAATTACTAGTGTATGAATATCTCCCTAATGGCCATGTAGGGAATCACCTATATGGTACTCTTGCCCGTCTTTCTTTCTTTTGAGTTTGTTTTACCTCAGTTTTATATTTTTCTGCTTAATGCAAAGCCGTTCTATGCAGATAGTGAAGGTTTGCCTATTGGAAAGTTAGACTTGTGGAGAAGGTTATCCATCGCTCTGGGCGCCTCAAAAGGTAAACCTATCATTGCTATGATTTTCATCTTCATTATCTTTTGGGAATTCAATAAGAAACAATTCAATCTATGCTTTGCAACAGGACTGGAACATCTTCACAGTTTGGTCCCTCCATTGGTTCACACAAATTTTAGAACTAGAAATGTTCTTTTGGATGAAAGCTACGCTGCCAAGGTTTCTGATTATGGATTCTGCAAATTGCAAACAAATGGGGATCAGGCTGGTTCATCTTCAAGCATAGATTGCTTTCTTGACCCAGAGTATGCTAAACTACAACTTGTCTCATTGAAGGAGTGCCCCCCTTTTCCCTTTTTTATTTTTTGGCTTTTCCTTGTTGAATTAAGTACACGCACACTTTTCTTTGCTTAGGTTGAGTTCATCACAAAACTATACAGAGCAGAGTGATGTATATTCTTTTGGGGTTTTCTTACTAGAGTTGATTAGTGGGTGTGAAGCACATAACAAAAACATGTCAACCCCAGAAGAAAATCTAGTATTTCAGGTAAGGTAACATATATACATATAAACTTGATGGATTTTGATGCCCCTAGTTTTTTTCACTCATCTCTTGGCACTCGCTAAATCCTAAATATAGTTTTTGAAGGCAAAAAATAGCGATGACTTGGACATGTTCACTGACATAACACTAGGAGATCATGAAAAGCATGCTGCTAGAAGAATGATGAGGTTGGCGTTGCTATGCATGGACATGAGTTTTAGGAGGCCATCAATGGGGCAAATTGTGCAAGAGCTGGAGCGGATTCAAGGAGAAATTGCTCCTTTGTATTACCAAGCCAATGAGGAGATTGGTGCGGTGACTCTTGGGAGTGAACTCTTCCAATAAACACTGCCATTTATCATGTCACCGATGTCACTGCCATTTATCATGTCACCGATGCCATTGTATTTGTAGCATCCATCTTTTTCTGGGTGCTCAAGCATTATTGCCGTGTTATTTTTGGCATGGTGGTGCTAGAAGGATAATTTATTTGTAATTACATTCTTCAAAAGTAAATAAAATATTGAAAATAAGTAGAATTAGATTTGGATATTATAAATTTGTGTAGAAGAGGTATAAAGGAGATATATTCCCATAGTATTTAGACAAATAAGTATATAATCATAATACTATGAATTAATGAAAATATTTTGTTGCATATACGTTGGGTTTATTGAAACTAGAAAATTTTTTGAAGTAGCAAAAAAGGAAAAATGTCTCATTGTCTCACTCAAAATTGAGGCATTCATAACATATTATTTATTTATAGTATTTTTTGAGTTTCACATCTATTCTACTCACTTTCTCCGTAATAATTATCAATTTGGACAAATTGATACATAGAGACACATTGACTTTTTTTAATATGGTCCAAATTGACACTTGGTGGACGGAGGGACTCTTACCCTTGTTTCCCTATCAATTTTTAACGATTCTTAATATTTTCTTTGGAGTGCACCCAAAGTAGAAAATGCAACTATTTAACCAAAGTTATGTTAAACTTCTAAAACAAAAGAACTAGCAAACTAATTATTCTCTCCAGCAAGATTTTAGTATCATCTATAAGAAACTGGCTTAGTTTCAAGTTTGGAGGACTAAGAATTTGTGCCACTATAAAGGGTGTTAGAGATCCACGTTTACGTGATTGGCTACGCATTATAGACCGAGTTTACTACAGCAGCTAGTTATAAAATCTGACATGGGCTATACGTACAGTGTAATAACGTAGGAAAAAAACCGAAAACGGAAACAGCAAGTAAAGGACGCAATTTGGCGTTATTTTAATCGCCATTGCAATGTTAATTTTCTTTACTGCAATCAGATTTGTTAGATTGTTTTTGACTTAAGAAAACGGCGTCGTATAAGAGAAAGAAGATTCACACGATAAAAGTCAACAAAGTCAGTGAGCTTCCTTCGCTTCACATGTGATAATTTGATTTCACGGTGACTGAACTCAGATCTCTTTCTCTTTCGTTCGATTTGGATCTTCAGTTTCTAAAATCTCAAAACCTTCGATTTTCCCTTTTCACAATGCGAATCTTCGTTCTCCTTTCCCTCACTTCCCTCCTCCTCTTCTCCTCCTTCTCAGCCACTCTCTCCAAGGACTCCGCCGCCACCAACGGCGGTGACGACGACGAAGATCTCAGTTTCCTTGAAGAGCCCGATGAAACCTCCGCGTCGGACCAACAGTACCACGGCCACTATCCGGATCCGGACCAAATCGACGATGACGATCTCGAGGACTTCTCCGGCTTCGACGAGACGCAGTACAATCCCGACGCCTACAAGGAGCCCGAGGTTGACGACAAGGACGTCGTCGTTTTGAAGGAAAAGAACTTCACCGACGTCGTCAAGAACAACCGGTTCGTCATGGTTGAGTTCTACGCGCCTTGGTGCGGCCACTGCCAGGCCTTGGCTCCCGAGTACGCTGCCGCCGCAACGGAGCTGAAGGGCGAGAACGTCATTTTGGCGAAGGTTGATGCCACGGAGGAGAACGAATTGGCGCAGGAGTACGATATCCAGGGTTTCCCCACTGTGTACTTCTTCATCGATGGAGTTCACAAGCCTTACAATGGCCTCAGAACCAAGTAACTCTCTCTCTCTCTGTTCGGTGAATTTTGAAATTTAGCATTTCAGTTGCATTTTCTGATGAATGATGAATCTTCTAGTGTGTTAGCAAGTTGGAATTGATATTGTGTTTGTTTACTATGCAAGTTCTTGCTATTTTTTTTTTCTGGTTGGATCTGAATTTTTTTTTATTGGGATAACAGAGATGCTATAGTGAGCTGGATCAAGAAGAAGACAGGGCCTGGTATTCACAACATTACTACAGTGGAGGATGCTGAGCGCATTTTGACTTCTGAAAGCAGAGTTGTTTTAGGATTCCTCAACTCTTTAGTTGTAAGTATTCACGTTTTTTTTTTCCCTCAACCTGCATGCACCTCTTTGGTTAGATCTGTTAAAACCAGTATCAGATTCAAGTGGGATTTTTTTTTAAAAATTTATTTAATTAAATGTATATTTTAAAATGGTTTGTGAAATTCATGGTTACATATGATATCGTGATGAATTAATTTTTTCGAATAGTGAGTCATCGTTTCCTAATGAAATGTTCAGCAAATTTATCCGTGATGAAGTTGAGCCATTTGTTATTGTCGATTCTCTGGATTATATGATAGCGTTGAACAAACCTGTTATAATTGCATGTGTGGAAGTGTTGGTTGTCAGGCTTCATTGATCCTGTTATTATTGTAGGGTCCTGAGAGTGACGAGCTGGCTGCTGCTTCAAGACTGGAGGATGATGTCACTTTCTATCAAACTGTGAATCCTGATGTGGCGAAGCTTTTCCATATTGACCCAAGTGTTAAACGCCCTGCTTTAATCCTGATCAAGAGAGAGGAGGAAAAACTAAACCATTATGGTTTGTTTTCTTTCTCGTTATTCTCTCTTTTGCCCAAAGAAAGCGAGTTTTAGTCTTGTAAACTTGATGATGTATTCTCACCGTGTCTGCAGATGGCCAATTTGTTAAGTCTGCAATAGCAGAATTTGTATTCTCCAACAAGCTACCTTTGGTAACAATTTTTACGAGAGAAAGTGCACCATCAGTCTTTGAAAATCCAATCAAGAAACAGGTAGTTATCTATGTACACACATCTTATTATATTTTAATGTCTAAAGAAAAATGTTCTTGGGAAATGACTACTCATCATTCTTCTAACATTGCTATATATTTGAAATTTCATATTTAGATGTTGCTGTTTGCGACTTCAAATGATTCAGAGAAGTTCCTTCCGGTATTTCAAGAAGCAGCAAAATTTTTCAAGGGGAAGGTATATTTCATGCAGGCTGTTATTTAATATTCTTGATGCCTTTCTTTCTTTACAGACTAGACAACTTTGGATATATATACCTTTTATTTCAGAACAGTGCCGGTAAATTAGAATACTCGCTTTTCATGAAAATTCAGGTGGAGGGTAGTGCTGGGTGGGTCATGAAAGTAGATTGGGAGGATGTGATTGATGAAATTTATTTAAGAATGAGTCAAATTGAGTTAATGAATGATGGATATAGTTTTCTATGTTGGTGTTTGCCAAATTTTAAATCTAAAAACTAGGGACAAAGGAGTTGGCTTTAATATCTTTCATTTTTTTGGTAATCACTGAAGTTTTGAAAAACCAGTTCTTATTTCATTTGCTTTAGCTTAGAATGAGTATGGAAGAAAAAGTTGGCGTGTTATTTCTTTCTTAAGTAATCACTTTTTATCTTAATCAAAAGTTTCCCCCCTTATTTGACTATCACTTTCCATCTGTTACATTCTAATTTACTTGATACTTTAAAAGATAATTCACCGAGATTTAGCTATCTATATTTCATTTAAAGTTAGTTCAAAACCAATTTTAAGCTAGGTAAGCATAATTTGAAGCCTGCTCAAATTTAATTTGTGTGGATTTGTGAAACTAGATTAAACTTTTATCAGTTATAAACTCTTTAAATATTATAAATAGTCCAGAGGTGTATGCCTCTCTGTTAATAATCCTGCCCTTAGAATCTTCAAAGTTTAGTTTTAAACTTGTGGTGAGTGCAGGTATCTGAATTTTTTTTTTCCTTTCCTTTTTTCCTGTATTTTTCTGCTAAAAGTTCCATAAATCATTTTAAATTTAATAGATTGTAAAATTTGCTTCTTACACTTTTACGTACAAAAGGAAGAATAACTTTCCAATCAGTCATCTGAATCTCATCCCAAAAGGTTACTTAATTTTGGATAATGATTTGATTGCCTATGTTATCTGTTGCAGCTGATCTTTGTTTATGTGGAAATGGATAATGAAGATGTTGGAAAGCCTGTTTCAGATTACTTTGGTATCTCTGGGAATGCTCCAAAAGTAATTTCTTCTTCCCTTTCTCTAATTTATTTAAGAGGATGAGTTTTGAAACCCATGATATTTAAATATTACATAGAAGTGAATTTAAGTAATCATTGGGAATACAGGTACTCGGATACACTGGAAATGATGATGGGAAAAAATTTGTGCTTGACGGAGAGATGACTGTTGACAAAATTAAGGTATTCTTTCTGCCCTCTTGACTGGGGCTTTGTTAAAATTTGCCACTACATTGTGGAATGCGCATGAATGTCGTCTTCTATTATTTATCAAGGTTTGAAAACAATATTTTGGGTAAAGAACAAAAGACTTGAAGTTTTTATTTTATTTCAGGAATTTGGGGAAGATTTCCTTCAAGACAAGCTAAAACCTTTCTACAAGTCAGATCCAGTTCCAGAAAGTGTGAGTTATTTTTGTTTTCCTGCCATGAATTGTTTCCTGTTGAACCTGTCTTTCATTTCTAACGAGTTTGTTAACTTGGTGACAGAATGATGGTGATGTGAAAATAGTTGTTGGGAATAACTTTGATGAAATTGTCTTGGATGAGTCAAAGGATGTTCTCCTTGAGGTAAAATTGTAACTCTAGCTTACTAAGAGTTATATTTGCGTATGTACCTTGTTCACATTAATTTAGTGGTTGTTGAAATCTCAGATTTATGCTCCCTGGTGTGGCCATTGCCAAGCTCTGGAACCAACATACAACAAACTTGCAAAACATCTTCGTGGTATTGAGTCTATTGTTATAGCCAAGATGGATGGAACAACGAATGAGCATCCTAGGGCAAAGGTAAACCCAAAGTTAAACCAGACTCGTGCTAAGTTTTGAATTTTCAATTAAGCAGCAAAACAACCCACTTTGCCTTTCATGAATGCATCTGTACTGAGTTATGATAAGATTCAAGAATTTATTGATCAATATTGATTTATATTCACTTTGCAGTCTGATGGATTCCCCACACTTCTGTTCTTCCCGGCAGGAAACAAGAGTTTTGACCCTGTACGTTGATATTAAACAACATTTTATCTATTTCAGCTACCTAGATCTTCTTATGACCTTTTTCTGTTTTGTGTAGGATATGTCTGTTCTTTATCATTTACTGATCTAAATGTTATTGGCTCATTGTGTCTGCAGATTACTGTTGATACAGATCGTACAGTGGTAGCATTTTACAAGTTCCTCAAGAAACATGCATCAGTCCCATTCAAGCTCCAGAAACCAACCTCAGCTTCTAAGCCCGAAAGCACTGATACCAAGGAGAGTTCTGATGCCAAGGAGAGCAAGAGTAGTAGTAGCGATGTGAAGGATGAATTATGAGGAGTTAAGTTATATATTTCTATTTATAAAGTTCTATGATTTAGACAGATGACAACAAAGTGACTTGAGGGAGGAAAACATCGAATCCCGTGGCCCAAAGTAAAGGTAGAGAGAGGAAGGAGAAGAAGGGGAGGGGGTAAAATTCTGGGTTGGGGTGGAAAAATGGGGGGCAACATATGTATTACTATTCTCTTCAAATTTTACAACTTTTTGGGTATTTTAGAATTTTGTTGAGACTTTGAGAAAATAATTCCCCTTTAGTTTTTTCATTTTCGCTTACAATAATTTATTTTGCATGTCCGGTAACTATTAGATAGACTTCGATATCAGAACAAAGGAGAAATGATAGATAAACATGGGAATACAAATTAGAATCACACTCTTGAAGAATAATGAGTCGCGGATAAGCTGTGTTTTTTGACAAATGTTGGATAAAGATTTCTTACTTTAGTCATTTATATCTATGGGAAGATTATGGTAGATAAAATTTTATTAGCCACTTGTTTCTATTTCTGCGGGGTCTATGTGAAAATTTCCTATATGAATTCGCCTTCTATCATATCAAAGTCAGCATAAGGAGACTAAACTCTGCTACAAAGGAGAGTTATTTTCAGACTGCATTTTGCAAAGCTACATGTGGCTCGGCAAACTTATTGAAAAATGTTGCCTAGCTAATTGCATGTGAACGCCTTTATTTGAAAGTGATTTTACATCATGAACGTTTTTTGGACAATCTTAAACATAAAATAATATTACTATTTGATTAATTTAAGTTATTCAGTATTTAACTCTTTAAATAAAGTTTTGGTTTCAAGTCTTGATGAATAAGATGTACTAAATTCGAGTCATATTTGTTGGGATCTAGTGAAATTTGGTTACTTGTTCTTTAAATAAAAAAAGTAAAAAATAACAAAATGCTGCTGCTTTTTTCTTTGAACTAAAAAAGACGTTGCCTCTAAACTAAGCTCTATTTGTCTTAATGCGTTACATTTGATCTCCTTCTAATGTAATTGAGGCTTAATGCGTAACGATTGAAGTATTTCATCTCAATCAACCATGCATGCTTGAGTGTGGATAACATTTTTTTTTCGACCATCAACAGCAATTATCAATGTTGTCATACAAAATATTCTAATGATAATTAGAATTTTTTTTCGATTGTTTGGGATATTCATTGCTCACAATAGTCACTATCCCTTTGAGGTGGGAGCTCCTATAAGGAGGTAAACCTCTAATCATAAGACACTGTCAAGATTCAAACCTCTAATTATGCTCTCTATAATTAGATTTCTTCCAATTGTGAAATTATACTGTAAATATTATTTTTAACAAATAGAAGAAAATAATATTTAAGAAGAATATTAGCTTTATTGACAAAAAAAAAATCGTATTTGCAGTTTTTTCAAACAAATGTTTTAAAAGGTCGTTGGTGTAGAGGCTTCCTTAATAAAGAAATAATATTTTTAATAATTTGAGGAACTAGGTTTTTTTTATATTAAAAGAAATTTATTTATTTTTTAAGATTATGTACTAAACTTCTTAACTTATTTCACTAAAACTCTCAGTAAAGATAGCCTCTGAATAATTAAGGGTTTGTTTCGTTTGAAATTTTAATTTTTTCTTTATAAATTTTAAAAAATTGAAAATAAAAATTAAAAACTAAAGCCTAACATGGCTGTGAATCCTTTTGGCTAATACAATAGAAGGAGGGAAGCAAAGGGGTAAATTCACGTTTCAAACAACTAAACCTCAATAATTTTTTCCTTTTTGACGTGGTTATAACAAATCACAAAAATTATTATGAATTCATTGCCATGAAAGGAGCTTTAAGTACTCGAAATTGAAAACTATAAATATCACTTACGCATTCGGAATATGACAAATATATATATCCCAATCCATCATTTCCATTGATAGTTTCCATTATTTAAACATCTTAACGTTTAGGAAACGAGAATTGATGAGGGTTCGATTTCTTTTGTTTAATTTCCTTATTAGATACGAATGCGAGTAACCAATCGGGGTTAAGAACATGACATATGAAACAATGTGCACCGACATAACGTAGACATATATTATACCTATACAATATGTAAAGCTCGTTCCTGAATCGCATGAAAAGCAACCATTTCCACTATTTTAAAATGTTTATGTTTATGAGCGTTTCCTGAATTGCATTGAAAGCAAAACATTTCCATTATTTTAAAATGTTTATGCGTGTTTCCTAGTACCTAGCAATCACTTGTTACATGCAATATTCGGTGCACATCTACCAGCACAAATTACAAAATCAAATTCCAAGTAGAAATTTTAAGCTAGACATAACAAAAACAAAATTATATATAAATAGAGTTTAACTTATATACATGATTAATTTACACCATTATTCAATTATATCTTGATATAGTAGCAAAACTACCCAAGTCTCACAATTAATACTTAAAAAGTCATGAAAATGAAATGATTTGCACATTACAGTTAATCTCATATAAACATGTAATAATATGTTCATTAATAGACAAGGAGTAACTGTCATGAAATCACATTCCCTTCATAAGTACACTACACTACACCATGCCGCAATTAATTCACGGATCTAACTGCTATAAGCTATTTTATACCCCGAGAAACACTCGTTCCTTGTGCACGAAACAAGGCCTTTTGCATCTCATTTCACATGAACTTCCTTTCTTGCTAATCTTCAACTGATACCCACTCCCCTACATGAACACACCACAGCAAAGATCAGCTGAATAGCGCCGTCTTTCCCTTTTGTACACCGCATACGTGTCCGTATCACGTGCCCCCGCCACCGCCGGTTCCTTCAATACAGACCGTCCGATGAAATTCCCGAATCTCGAGATCTTCCCTCACTAACCGCTTTATCAGCCATCACTTCTCACACACAAAGATCTACCGGTTTTCCGTTTTCGTTCAAACACTTTCTCGCTCTTTCTTTCTCTCGCTTCCTTCTTCCTTCTTCTTCGCCTCAATTTCCATTTTCACTTTCAATTTCAATTTCAATTTCAGATCCACATTCTTCCTATTTCTCTTTGAACCAATAACAATGGCAAATGCGAGATTCTCGTTTCTCTTTCTCGCTTTGCTCTCTTTGTCACTACACCACCTCACTGTCTCCGCCGATTCGCCGCCGTCTCCGTCGCCGCAATCTCCCGCCGACTCGCCGGAAGTTTCGTCTCCTTCTCCTTCTCCTGCTTTGGCATTCGTTCCTGGCGTCGGCGCTCCTGGCCCTGCTCCGGCCAGCTCGCCGGTGGCTTCGTCGCCGCCGGAGCTACATCCGCAGACTCCGAGTCCGGGTCATTCGCCGGAGAATTCTCCATCTCCGGCGCCGGCTGATAGAAGCTCATTGAGCCGCGCCGGATTCGGACCTCTCGATGAGACCGCATCTGGATCCGGCGGCGAAGGAGGAATGAGTAGCGGCAAGAAGGCCGGGATAGTGCTCGGAGTAATAGTCGCTGCCGGTGTGGTTGTGGTGGCAGGGATGGTGTACAAGAAGCGGCAGCAGAATATACGGCGCTCTCAATACGGAAACGCGGCGAGGAGAGAGCTTCTGTAAAAGCCTTAATATACGTAGGTTTATACGCTTTTATACGTATACTCTTCCTCTTGTGTTGCGAATATAGCCTGGTACCATATCCATGACCATAGGTTTATTGTTTTCCATTTCTTCCTTATTATTTTAGATTCAATGATTCATACTATTATTGGCGGTGTCGGATAATATTGAATTTGATTCATTTTGTTGGTTCATCATGTGTGATGATTGCCACGCATTTCCCCATTCTTAGAGGCATATCATTATTTTGCAGATCTACTTTTATTTGCTAGTTGTAATTGCAATGATAAATAAACATCGCCAAAATCTATATTATACATGGTCTAACATTGTTTTTTTCTTTTTCTCAGTTAACTTAATACTTTTTCTTTTGCATGTTCAAGAATATAGACTGCATTCGTGCAAGTTTCGTAAACAGTGATAAAATGAAAAGGAAAAAATTCATGGAAAAAAAAAAAAAGAACGAATCGCAGGTATAAGCACTACTCAACTAAAGGAAATTTGTGCCATCAAAATTTTCAAAAGAGCCAAAAAGAAAATTAAAATTAAAAAGAGCTTAAACAACATGTTATTTATAAAGGTGAGGAATTTTGATAATTTATATAAGTTTAAAGTTTAAACTTTATTGTCTTTCAAATATAACAAAAACAAAAAGCTAGTTAACTCAAAAGGGAGGTTGGTTTGGTAATTGAGGTATGCTCAATTCTAGAATTACTTGGTTCGAATATTAAGTTGACTTTTATGCATTTCTTTTAGGGCTGTGAATTGATTTTATTTTTTCATAATTCGACCATTTTCATTTATACATTACTGATAATTTTTTAAAGAGCAAAAAGCTTTATCGAATTTTATTATCAGAATGATGATGAGTTAGAGTTACATTACTTTATTTTATTCAACTATTACTGTAATTTTTGTTAAAAATTCTAGTAATATTTTTATAATTATTTAGCATTAGTTTCTTTTTTTTTTTCTTAAAAAAATTGGATGAATTTATAGACTCAAATATTTCATCGTTAACTGGCGTTGCTAGGAACTATGCTGATAGTTGCAAAGCAGGTCCATGGTCATGCTAGTTCGAACGCTGCTAGAAGAGGGAACAAGAATTATTTCATCGTAAGATTAATTTAAAACTGTATTCACAAGAAAAGCTGGGAATGTCACTCTTTAAAGTAACTATATGGTCAGTTCTCCGTCGGCCAAAATGACAAAAAAAGGAGAAAAACGTGATGAGAAAAGTGAATCGATGGACAAACGTCTTCCTGAATACCATTTTGGATTTTTTGATTCACAGATGGCGGCATGTAATCGTGAAGGTAGTTTTTATCTTTATTTTACTCCCTCCCACCCGAGTCCCTTCCTATTGATTTCTTCTGTCTTTGATGTAACCTTTGGCTAATAATTTGAGGCAATAACATAAAATGAGATTCTTAAAATTCGGCAAACAACTTGTATTATACAAGTATGCAAACTCATCTTTCCATAGCGAATGACAAATATGGGAACACTTTTCTATATATATATAAAATTGAGTACGTAGGTGACAATTCTCTGAACTTCCCTGTCATCCACCACATTTAGTTTCCACATGGGATGCACAGGTAATTCAAATGGTATTTGTTTGTTAAGATGCAGGAAGTATGAAGTACTTGTGAAACCAAATCCATTCTACTTTGCAGGGATGACTTGGTGATGTGTGACGGTTCCAATGATGGAGCTCTTCTGGTTGACAGGCTTGGAGGTGGTGACCTTTTACAAGCCCCGGCCAGAAAAGAACTTCGAGTTCCTTGGAAATACATCTTTCAATTTGCTAAAAGGCTGCAGAATGAGAAATACAAAGACAGTATGTAGTTCAAACATAGACAAGAATTGGAAGTTGTAGTAGCTTTGATCTTTATTATTTATATGCCTAACATGTGTCGCAGGAGTATGTGTCATGCCCATCCTGTGGCAGCACATTGTTTGATCTTCAAGAAATAAGTGCACAAATCCGGGACAAGATATGGCATCTGCCTGGCGTTTCGGTAATCACCTAATCGTTTTTGCTGTATACAAGTGACTAATTACACACGCATGCCAACTCCTATATATATATATTCTTAATATTATAATTTAATATTTATATCTATTTTTTTATTTATAATTTGGCTGTTTTTTTTGTTTAAAATCAAGTTTGAAACGTTTTGAAAAGTTAGCAACTTAAATACAATAACGTTTGGAACTAGATTGAAATATTAGAAAAGCATAAGAGACCTAAATAGATGTTTGCCTTTTTTTTTTCCCCTGAAACATGATAATGAGTGTAATGTCTATTCATGATATTGCGCCTTCATGGGTAACAATGCCATGTCACCGGCTAGTTGATTATCCTAATTTCTAAGCCTGACTTGAGATCATATAATTGGCACATTATTCCAAGACATCATCAACATACTGCTATTATTATTATTATTATTATTATAGTTTAATGATGGGGGCAAAGCAATACATTGTGGTCTCAGATCTCCTACTCTGTATACAGGATGATGCAGCTGCGGGGCCCCCCACCCCCAGCTATAATTGAGACATCAAGGAAGAAATTTCGGCATTTTCCAACTATTTTGACATTAAAACTCTTAGTGCTAAGTCACTCGAACAACAGGACCCGACAGTGATCATACTAGATTACTACTCTTGATTCTGGATCTCATTGGCCAATCAGAACATAGAACTGTGTAGCCTTTACTCCTCTGCAGGAGGGTCTACCCAACGTCCATGCTCTTTTATTAAATCGATCAAGGCATCGGTTGCATGCCCCATTGCAATTCCACGCTTCACCACGGTCTGTAATTGTAATGACATCATTGAACTAAATATCAACTTTCATTCGGCATAGAAAATTTAAAACTACTTGGGTTTTTTTTTTCCTTTATCAGGTCGTTATGCTAGTAAGTTGAACATAAAGAACATGTTACCTTCCCAACATAGAGGTCAATCTTTCCGGGAGCACCCCCCACGTACCCAAAGTCTGCATCAGCCATCTCCCCGGGTCCATTTACGATGCATCCCATGATTGCAATCTGATGCAAGAGATAATATACATTACAAAAACTGAGGAATTTCTCATTTTGTGCAATTCACAAACCATAATGCATGGGTGCAATTAAAAGCGAGGAGAATGCTCTCCAGAGGGAAGGATAAGGAGATTACCGAAACACCAGGCAGGTGCGACGTCTTCTCGCGAATTTGTGCACTTATTTCTTGAAGATCAAACAATGTTCTACCACAGGATGGGCATGACACGTACTCCTGCAACACGTCAGTAACATGTAAATAAATATCACGGCTACTACTACTTCCAATTCAATGAATGTCTTGTCAGTGTTTGGGATACATACTGTCTTCGTATTTCTCATTCTGCAGCCTTGCAGCAAATTGAAAGATGTATTTCTAAGGAACTCGAAGTCCTTGTCTGGGGCTTCTAAAAGAACACCATCTCCAAGCCCGTCAACCAGAAGAGCTCCCGCGTTAGAACCAGCACCAATCACTAAGTCATCCCTGTAAGTAAAATGGGTTAGGTTTCACAAGGACTACATATTTCTTGCATCATAACCAACAAATACCGTAACTTTGAATTACCTGTGAATCCCATTTGAAAACTGAATATGGTGGATGACAGGGTAGTCCAGAGAATTGTCACCTAGGTACTCAAATAGCCTGACATAAATAATATATAACATATCAGGATTAGATAAATTCTATGATCCAGCAAAGATGAATTTTAAAGAGCTATAAACATGCAGCTAGTATCAGTGTTGACTTGGTCATTCATCGAATTACTATTTAGACTGCCTAACAATGAAGCTCAGCAAGCAAGGTCTACAATCAATACTGATTGCAATAATGCAGTCATGAGCAACACTCTCACCTCCGTGCTGCATGAACCCTACTAACTCTGTCTTCTGTATAAGGCAGGTCATGGAGAATCATAGTAGCATCAACACCTTTAAGAATTTCCAGTTCTTCATAAGGCTCATCACCTCGTACTGACACAACTAAGCGTGTGCCTAGCAGGTTCAAAAATTGACATAAGCATGAACTTTGAAGTGGATGAGGAAAAGATGTTATCAGATTAAATTACACATTATTTTTAGCAAATTAAATATTTAAGAAACGTACATCCTCCTTAGCATATGTTAAAATTGAAAGGAGGTAAATGTAATTTTCAAAACAAGGTGTGTATAATGTCATTTAACCTGAAAGAAGGTCCATGAAAATTATTTAGAACCACAAAATAACAATTAAATCAGGTTGAGTAGCACCTTGGGGCAAAAGCTTGTAAGCTCCAGTAGATAGTTCCTTCAGATTTACCAGAACCATGGCATTGGGTAATGGCTTTGTTAGCTGCTCCGACAAAGGAGTTATAACCCCCATACTTATATCTATAAGTCTTTTGAGAGCTAGCCGCTGATACAGTCCCCAAAATGGGAGAGACGAAAGGAAAACCATTCCAACAGTTAAAATTAGTTGACAATGCAGAAATAGCATGATAGATAATAGAACAGAACATGTAAATGCTTTTTATGTAGATTTGGTTGCCAAAGTAAAGGTTCTTACAGCATCATGGTCATCTACTGGAGGAAGTTCCCGCAATAATATTGAATCTACTGTTGCCAGATCCTGAGTATATAAGGCTACTTTGTCAATAAAGTCTTGTTTAAATCCACAAGGCATTTATCCAAACAAAATGAAGTAACAAAAACCTTAAATGGCATGCCAACAATGAGTTTGGCAGCAAGCGACTTGTAGAGGAGCTCTGGAATCTGTAAAAATTCGGGGAAATAAATTTTAGAATGACATAAGGCACCCTTGCTACTCATCTCAACTCCTACTAATCAAAAAAGCAAAAGATAAAGAGCATGAAGATGTGACGAACATAAATGAATAGACTGATGGAGAGATCCAGCCAGAAAAACAGAAGAGAGAAAAAGGGAAGATCTGTCCAAACTTACCTTTAACTGCTCCAAAGATACTGACATGAGAACGGAACCGTCCCGGTGCAGGGCACCTCTGTAATCAACTTCCTCGCCCTGTATTAAGATGGAGGAGTCTGTTACAAAAGTTCCATAAGTGGGAAAATGTGGAAATCATTTCAGAGTTGTTGTCTGTCTGTGGGGTATACATTTGATTATGTATGTTACACAAGTTTATCATTTTTTACCTCTTTTTGTACTGGCAATTGACCAGACCGACGCTGGAAGTCAAAATAATGTCTGTGCTTTTCTTCAAAAGGTGCCTGATGGAAATGGATCCATTAAAACTAAGTTCTTAGCATTTGATAATGTAAGCTTTAGATAGTTTAGAATTTGAAACATGCATTAATTTGAATCATACCACCCCTTTCTGGAGTTCAGCTGCACTCATTCCAAGGTTTGCCAACCTTCTGCAAGGATCTATCTCCTCCTCTGGTGGCTCTGTGAGAGAAACCCTAATTGTATCACCCAATCCATCCTGACAAATACATAGCAACATAAAATGTAATGAATGCTAAGAAGATGAACATTTCCATTTTTTGGGTAATTAAATAATTTCCATTTAGTATGCAATAAATTATATCCACACCTGTAGAAGAGTTCCAATGCCAATTGCAGACTTCATCCTCCCATCCTCACCTTCTCCAGCTTCTGTTACTCCCAAATGTAATGGGTAATCCCAGCCTTGGACGTACATTTCAGCTACAAGTAAGCGGTAAGCTTGGACCATGACCACTGGGTTGCTAGCTTTCATAGAAAAAACAAAATTGTGATAGTCCAACTTTCGGCATATCCTTGCAAATTCAAAAGCAGATTCAACCTGTTCAATTATTGTGTAGTAAGAAGGACAATTCTCTGGGGATAACAAATAAATGTACAACATAGGTATTGCAGAATGAGGCACGCAATGACTGCTCACCATTCCCCTAGGAGAATCTCCATAGTAGCTCATTATACGATCAGAAAGACTGCCGTGGTTTGTCCCAATGCGCATTGCTCTCCCATATTTCTTACATTTCTCAACCAATGGTGTGAAAACCTGGCATTTAATAAAAGCTTAAAATAGGTGAAGAAGTTCATATTTCAGTTGTGGTAATCTACAACTAATGACTAAAAGATGCATGTATGAGAAACGTGTGACCCTAAATTGAAATGCTCATAAATTAGCATATTGGATGCCCCCCTTCAACAAAATTTGAGATGTAAAACAACAGATTAGGGGTTTGACCTGCTCAATATGCTCAAGTTCTTTCTGATAGTCTTCATCAGTGTACTCTAATTTTTCAAATTGAGCCCGTCTATCAGCTGCAAAAATAACGCCATCTTGGATTCAGAATACAAGCCAACAATCCAAAAAAATAAAAGGAAAAAGAAACAAAAAGACATCTGAAGATTTAACAAAAAATGCACGTACCAAAATTTCCAGGGTTGACACGAATCTTATCAAAGCATTCAGCAACTCGCAAAGCAACAGATGGAGCAAAATGAATATCAGCCACCAATGGTATGTTGTAGCTGGACAGAGACAAATGTTAACACACTTGAAACAAGATGGACCTATGGCATCAACCACATCCAGTGTATCTCACAACAATTAACACTTACTTTTTTTGCACAAGGGAGTTCTTGATCTCAAAACATGCATCAGCTTCTTTCTTCCCTTGTACTGTTATCCGTACAATATCAGCTCCTTTGTC
>JAVHNL010000451.1:0-125000 GCA_031216105.1 Dalbergia cultrata | reverse complement strand
CCACATGGATTTGAACTTCCATAGGAAACGAGGAATGTGATAGAGGCAATTTTCTAAATAAGAACAGGTTGTGTGCATATTTTCACCCCATAAATATTCATTCTCATCTCTACTCAAAATATAAATCAAAGGTGCTTTTTAGTATAAAAAAATAAGCAAGAGAAAAATATCAGTAATAAATAATTTTAAAATATTAATAATGAAAATAAAATCACTAATCATTAAAAAATAGAGGGTAAATTGCACCAATATTCCTTGAAATTTAATGAAATTTATCCAACTTCTCTCTATTTATAAAATTTACTTAAAAATCATTGAGTTTATATAATAATTATACTGCATTCTTTCGAAATTGTGAAATCTTAACACCACCTTGCCTAACCTACCATGAATTTATAAATTATCATATTGCCAAGGAAGGTCAATATTATTCAAACAAATAAAGTATAAATGAGATTAATTTTTCCAAATTTCAAAAAAGTTCAATGTAATTTCCTTGAATAAATGCTACATATCGTATATATGAGGACTTGCATTTTACAAGTAATATAGGGGTTAGAATACATACTTAAATTTATTTGTTAAAATAAGGTAACATTTATACTCTTATATTATTGAGTTAGTCACATAATTTTATTTTATTTAATAATTATACTTAAATTTTTTTTTGTATGAAAAATTGTGATGATATAAATCATTGCTCTTTACTTCTCTTCTAAACCAGTTTTGAGGTTGTCCATAACAAACTGACCCGAACATTTAGCGGTCGACAAGTTAGAACCTTATAATCTCATGAAGGCCAATCATCCTAACAACCTGGTAAGTATTGTCATAAAATCCATTATTTATCAAGTGTGAAATCCTACTTAAGCGAACTAAAAATAACAAGATCTTATTATCACATCTGGTACTCATCGCACGCCACATGTCCATATACATTGTTCTAGTTTCGTTTTCATGTCAACATCACTCCAGCATCTATCTGACAACTTTATTATTTTCCCCCAATAAATAAAATCACGCAAAGTTACTATTCATTCTTCCTCTCTGCAGCGCCAAATGTCGAGTCCTTTCGTCAGTCCAGGTAGTAGGATTGTCACACCTCTTGCAGAATCCATCGTACTTGCAACTGAAATTGTGGTAACAATTGTCTAGTAACACTCAAATTATTTCCATATATAGAGAGATATGATGAAAAAAATAAAATAAAATATGTATATTGGGATCCCAACTCACGGGTGGATCAGATTTGATGAATGGTTAATTGAAAATTTGAAATCGACTAATAGAGTATTTAAATTTCAATTTGTATTTTTAATGCCGTGATTTAAGTGAAAGCAAAACAGAAGCTTAACTTAAATTAATTACAATGTAAAAGCTTCCTAATAAGAACTCAAAGATGCTAAAAATTCAATTTAAATTAAGTTATTGTTTTTTACGTGAATTAAGCTGCTCCTCGATGAGATTGGTTTGCCCACGAAAATGTGCTGTGTATAACATTAACATGGCGTTTTTTTTTTTTTTTTTTTTATCACATATGCAATATGTATATATGTAATTAACTACTATTTTTCATTGTCACGTTCATAAAGACTATCTGCCATGGTGATGATTCGTTCTCGTGACTCTCATGCTGTGTGCGTCGGTTAGATAACCCAAGTGGTTTTCATTCAGATCGGTAGAGATTTAGAATATGCATTGCAAAGAATAGATATATCAGTGATAGTTTTTTTTAATAGTTGATATCATAATAACTGTGTTCAGAGAATCTTGATTCAGCTGGCACAAGTCCTATTACTGGGTCGCACTGGTTGACGTGGTTCCTTCATCTTTTTTATGTACTTTCCCACCTTATCACAACAACGGCGCAGATAGATTGTTTCGGATTTTCCTATTCTTCCACCAATAGTCCAATGCCAGCCGCTTCTATTTAATTATATTATACTTATTCCATTACTCCTAGCACATTATTTTATAAAAATAAAAAATAAAAAAAAATGACAATCAATGATAAAGTCATTACAGTATATAATAAATATAGTTAATCAATAATTTATTCAATGAAATCCACGTGATATCGTATTAGTGACTAGTATTAGTGCCGTATGAAACTTATCAGCGAGAAAATGGAGCCCTTGTTAAATTGTTTGGCAAGGAAACTTTTCTATGTGACCAAAATGCACGTTTTCCTTGTACTCAAATGGTGGGAATTTCCTTCATGCACCGGCTCCTGCTTGCTACTGGCTAGAGAGAAAGCCGTGGAGAATTGGACTAGCTAGTCAACATATATAGTCGAAGAAGTTGAAATAACAAGTCAAATTGGAACAAAATAATAATAATAATAATAAATGAACTAAAATATAAGAAACAATAGATGGCTGAGGAGGGTGGTGGTGACCAGAACACAGCCAAAAACGGCATCTGCTTTTTGTCTATTTGCGTGCATGAACAAGACTCTTCAAAGAGTACAACGCGTTTACGAAAACGAGAAGGAGAACCAATGTTATGCAAGTGTAACGAATAACAACTTTATTATCTGATCTTCCCAATAGAATAATGGTTTTGCAATGGCTTTTTGAGTTGGAACTTCTTAGTTACCACCCAAAGCAGATTAAAAAGCAAGTACCATGCTTGCGGCTCTGCCCCAATCACATTTCACAATTTAAAAAAGCAACTTGTCCGCATTCCCATGCTTTGTAGCTATTTATTTATTTATTTATTACCAATGCAAGGGCAAAGAATATAACAATGACACGTATCATGTCATTGCAGCATGCAACACAAGGGGTTGGTGAGTGACACACCACTTGGCCTTGCAGAGGTTTGGCAAAAATGCACTGAGATAAATATAATATCTTAATTTGATAATCAAAAGCCAGGCTTATGGCATGTTTGGATGAAATTCCAATACTTAGGTCTTTGTCACCACCATGGTGACTTACCATATTTAAATGAGGAGAGCTTGAGCAAATATCTCTTTTGATGCGTTCTTCGGTGCACGAGGCCTTGCAGAAGGAATTGTTATTTGACTTTTTAGCTCACAAACGTTTACTCTCCGTTTAAAAGCTTGATGTCCAATATTGTAACTTCATGCATTGGTCATTGCGATTCAAGAGGAGAGAGAAGTGAGGCTGAAAAAGAAACCAATAATGCTACAGAGGGTTATTTTTTGGGTACTTGGGGAATAAAATGCATTATCTCAACGAGGATTGGCATCAACTGAGAGATAGAGAGAGAGAGAGATAGAGCTACTATGGTAATATTGGAGTTGTACAATTTGTGCACATATAAAAATTTGCTATTTAGTTAAAACGTTAGAGATTGCTTAAAGTAAACAATTCAACATTATATTTTAGGTTTCTTTAATATGGTATATATAATAAAATAGTTAACAATAGATATTATATTTTTTCACTTAGTTAAACCAACATAAATTTACTAATAATAAAATAAAATTTTTAATTATTACATGATTTCCAAATGTGTCAGTAGTATAAAAAAAAATATTTTCAAACAATAAATAATGATTTTTAGGCTTAACTTGGAGAGAGAACCAAAATATTGCAAAAAACATTCAAAAGAACCACATCGAAACATAAATCAAAGAAAACAATGTAAAATAATTTAATTTCTATGCACCCACAATGTAAAATAATATTAAAGCCAACCAATAGAATTCTAAAGTGATAAATCATAGAAAGTAACTATATTTATTATCACAACCATCAATAATAATTTATCATTTTAGTGAAATGATATTATTTTATAATATATTGCATATAATATAAAAGTATCTTTATATAGAGGTAACAATTTGATAATATTATGTATATCACCTTCACCTCATGAGTGGTAAATATAATTTACTTAAAAAATAATTAAGAAATCCACATGACAACACTATGACCAAAAATAAATAAAATTCAAAGAGGACAACCCTATGTTTAGGGTATCTGATTGCATGATATAAAGCTTATGAAAGTATAATATATTTATTCTTTTTTAGTAACAAATAAAAATTTAACAGAAAGGATAAAATGCATATTTAATAAAGTTTAACGCACCTTTTTAAGATTTTGACAGTAAAACATACAAGGCGTGTAATTCATGAAGCTAATAAAATATAGTTTTTCCTTTTTAATATTTGAAATCATAATTTATATTCAAAATCAGAATTATTTACTGTAAAATCAATATATTTATTAAAAACCATTATATTGATTAATGATGTAAAGGCATTTTAGTTACCAAAATGATAAATTGTTATTGTGGTTGTGATAATATATATAGTTACTTTCTATAATTTATCAATTTAAAATTCTATTGGTTGGCTTTAATATTATTTTATATTATGAGTGTATACAAATTAAATACTCTCTTAACGTCAATCGTCATTGAGATAATGCATTTTATTCCCCAAGTACCCAAAAAACAACCGTCTATAGCATCATTGGTTTCTTTTTTTCAGCCTCACTTCTCTCTCCTCTTGAACTACAATGACCAATGCATGAAGTTATTATATTGGACATCGAGCTTTTAAACGGAGAGTAAGCGCGTTTGTAAGCTAAAAAGTCAGATAGCTTATTCAACCTATACAGATGTCATGTGTAAGGAGATACACGCCACTGCTGCACAAGTCCTTCTGCAAGGCCTCGTGCACCGAAGAACGCACCGTCTCTTTTAACCTCCCATAATTTCTTCTTTTTCTCTTTTGCCCTCACCGCACACTATCCCACCACACATCTCACTCTACTGTTGCTCATCTCGCCAGAGCAAACATGCATGGGGTAACAGTAACACTAATTGAATGAGAAAGAGAAAATGGAACGTCGTGATATTTGGAGTAGATGATACTCTGCCATTGGTCACTCGTCACCTTCTTTTAACCAGTCAGGGTAGATTCATGATATTTGGGATGATACATGGAACACCGTGAAATGTTCCAGCCTCAGCATTCAGCAAATCTCCACCGTGAACTTCGACAGTCGTCGTGCCGACCACTTGATCCTGCCGGCGTTGGAGAAGACGAAGCCGAACAATTCGTCGCCCAACGAAATCCGGTAAGCCTCATCGGACTTCACGAGCGGCTCCCCTAGCAGCTTCTTCGAGATCTCGATGGCGCTTGAAACGCTGCGTCCTACCAGCGAGTCCATGCAGAGTGACTTCTACTCCAGTTAGAGGTAACCGTCGGAAATCAGGTCCTGGAACACCGATGGGTAGAAATAGAATCTAAGGGCGTCATTCCACTCCCTGCTGGTTTTGCTGGTGGCAGCAGAGCAGGCGGTGGTGTGGGCCGCGAGTGCTCCACTGCTGGCGCCAGCCAGCGATGGCCCCGGAAGAGAAGATGCAAAAATCACCAACATTGCATGATTCTCGGGCGACGGTGATGACATGTGTGGACTGTACGATGACAACAAAGACCAGTTTTTGAAAAAATATAACAATAAATTTTAAACGTTTAAAAAAAATGAATGAATTTTTGAAAAAAAGAAAAATAAAAAGAAGAAGAGTTTTTTGGTTTATTTGGATTTTATCGGGTGCAAAAGCAAAGCAGTGACGAGGAAGGTTGGTGGAATTAGCTGAGAGAAGGGGATAAAATAGACAACTCTTTTGTAAAAGTAATATTTATAAATATTAAAATATCAATACAGTTTTTATTTACAATCAATAGTAACCTTCAGATTCAACTTTTAATAGATAAGATTAAGTGATCGTGTGGTCCCAAACTGAGTTTGATCCGTAAGAACTCGCAGAAATTCCAAAATCTTTGTTGGGATGTTTCTAAACAGAAAACCAAATATACTATAAATTCTTCGAAGTTTAAACTAGGCCATATGACAAAACATTCCACAAGGAAAAGTATAAACTAACAATAATTTAACAGGTGCTTGAGCGAAAATTCATTGCATGCCAAAAGAGCGGTATACAAGATCTGAGTCCTTCAAGACACCAGATGTTTCAAAATACAAAAATAATTAATTAATGCATCAAAAACAATAAAAAGAAAACACATGACTTAACTACTTATGGTGGGAAACATTAAGCCGTATTTTTCTTAAGTTACAAGAATTCCTTCAAGATTAGCTCTACAATCTTTTCCCGCCTCCATATATGGGCCTTTTTTTCCTGTACATAAAGAAATCCACCCAAACAATTGCTCCATATGGGTCAAGGAAGCACATTATTGCTACTATCAAAGGTCTTCTTCTTTCACAAGGTTCTTGCGCTTGCACCAACATAAGTACTCAGTAATTGGCCCATCATCTCCAATAACCCAACTATGCTCCGCAACATCACCCAACGTCATCCTTACTTTTGGGTCTGCGAAAATACATAGCTTTTTTGAGAACCATAAAATGTGAGGCCCAACAAAATCAAGTTAGGAACTTAAGAACTTTGGGGTGTAGGGAAGAGAAAAGAGCTAAAAACTGAAAGTTGACAAGGAATATATAGTTATGTCTATTTAAACAGGAATAAACAAAAATGATGAATGCCATATACCTTTGCAAAGTAGTCCTTCAATTAAGTTCTTTAACTGTGGGTTAATGTCATCTGGAAGAACTAAAGGATTATTGACTATCTGGATAGAGAAGAAAACAATATGCTGAGATTTTGTAGTATACCCTGAAAACATGTAACATGGAGTCTATGTATAGTGGAAGTGAATTCTCTCCTGTCAAAATTTCAGATAACATTGTCATGTCCAAATTTTTACCACTGATGAGATCCTAGGTGTCCTTGTTTAGGCCCCATCTTCTTGATTGATAGTAAAAATTTACACATGATAGGATCACATGAAATTTTGACACTAGTCTATTCTCGTGCAATATTAGAAGGGAAGAAGTCGATATGTTTTGTACTTTGTCATAAGTATCTTGAAGTGTGTCTCCGAGAAATGGGTATTCACCCACTATCATACAGTACAAAGTAACTCCCACTGCCCATGTGTCTGAAGCTTTACCGTGGTAAGTAAGACCTATACAATATCAACAGAAGATTGCAGTGAGAAATAGTGCTTTTGAAGATTCTATAGAGCGAAGTGTCTCTTACAAGCTTGAAAGAAAAGTTTAACCTAAACAACATTCTGGTGCAGTGAAAACAGGAGTGCCAGGTGATCGACGAAGTTCATCATTATCATCCTGTAAAATGAAACCAAGTATGGGTTCTCAATATTAGTTGCCATGCAGGAACCTAGTACGCATGTAATGTCAAATATTTAGAGAGTAAACTCATCAGCTATCATATGTTTCAAATATCAATAGTTATTTGAACTCGGTAATCACAATACCTCAAATGCCTGGCTGACACTGAAATCTCCTATCTTTACCGTACCATCACGAGTAACCAACAGGTTATCAGGTTTAATATCCCCATGCACTATATTCTGCTTTTCAAACAAACCAATGGAGAATCACCATAGTGCACAGTCTTTCAATGCATGTAACAATAAGCCTAAGCAGCTATGATAAATGATTGTCCAATTATTAGTTTTTCAAGTTATGTCTAGCATGCATATCTAATATCATGTATTTCCATTGACATGCAAAGGACGTACTAGCAGACAACTTGAGACTTAAAACAATAATAATGGGGGGGAAAAAAAAGTCCTAATTTGAGGCTAATGCACACACATCAACCTATAGTTATCCAACTAAAAATTTGCAGGTGTCTAGTTCTGTTATTCCATTCATAAAATTACTTAAAAAAATAATAAAAAATGTGAAACACGTCAATTAAAATAACAAAAGATAGTGAAAACTATAGGCATATGATGGGAGGCATAAGAGTGTGCTTTTGTGTGGTGTGTGCCCGTGAGAGGGGGAGGAGGGACAGAGAGAACTGAGTCAAGACCACTTAAAGATTGATTGAGAGATCATACATGGGCATGAAGATATGTTAATCCTGAGACTATATCACGCAAGTACTTCCTAACAGTCTCTTCATGTAAAGCACAACCACGACCTGAACCCTCACAAATCCATTTGTCTTCCACATATTCTAATACTGCACAACAAAAGAATAGCAGTTAAGCATAGAGTTTCAAAAAGATTCTTATTCATACTTCAAGCTCAAATGTAGAAATTGCCGGAGAAGCACTGAATCACTATATAACAAGACCAAGAAGAAACTAGTCATGCATACCCATGTAGAAGTCATCTGACTCTGGGTCATCAATCACCTCAACGAGATTGACTATATTAGGATGTTCCAGCATTTTCATAATTAGTACCTAAAAATAAAGCATTTGTGTCTTTTAATTGACTGCAGGACAGTAAAGAACAGCTAAAGCAATCGAGTAAATGCATGTAATAAATCATAAAATGCACAAACTAGAAGAATGAAATGTAAAACATTGGCAAAAGAATAAATGTTTCTATTTTCTAAAACTGACCAATACGAATGCTACTGAACAAATAGAACCTCAGATGACATTAGATGCCATAAGAACAGCAATAGAAGCCTAGGAGCTGCAAAGTAAGTACTAAGTAGCAGTTTCCATATACTGCCCTGGGATATATAAACTGCCACCCCAACCAATGTTCACCAAAGCTAATACTAAAAACAAATATACCTCACGTAGAACGTCAGTCATGGCGGTCTCAGAGGGTGCAACCCGTAGCTTCAGTAAATGAGACTTATGAAAGGCCTGCAGTTCAAAAGATTTAACCTCAATAAATGACCAAAGGTGTCCTTATCATGATAGTAACATTGTACAAATGCATGTGGCACTGAGCCTGCAATTGTTTCATAAGTTCTTTAAGTTTCCATCAAAAAGAGAGTCTGTAATTTCTCAGTCAAACTAGCTAGGGCAACTACCTACCTATGACACAATTCCCCAATATCAGGAATGGTTACTACTACTGCCCTGTTACAAAAATCATGCTCACATTTGCTACCATGAAGTAATCTGCCAGCCCACACCAAAAAATCCTTACCTTAATTGCATAATGCTTTCCATCTACACAACTTCGATAAAGCGCCTGCAATGCATATAAGAATAATAGAGGCTCAGGAAAGCCTTATCCACCTATTCATTGACAACAGAAAGAGCTTAATTCCACAAATGTCACACATACCACTTTGCCATAGCTACCACAACCAATCTTGTACTCTCGAACATACTCATTGATCATCTTGTTCCCATTTTCATCCTGAAAGGACGATGAAGTTAAAACACAGCTTCTGAGTTCTGACATAAAAGATGTCCAATACAATAGAGAAACTTTGTCGGAATACAAATAACTATTCAGATAGGTTCAGACAAACATAGAACTTAAGTGACATGCAGTTCAACACCGAGATTAACATATAGGATAAAACCCTGGAAATTTGTGGCCACAAGTGAAGAAACATAAAATAAAGCAACAACTAAGAAGAAAGAAATTACCCAAAATCATTTGAATGTTCAGCGTCAAATTCTTGTCAAGATACCAAAATGGTAAAAAGTAGTATCTAAAAACTAAATACAGCCTTTCTTTGACATGTATCACTTCATCAAAAGTTGATGACAGAGCTTTTGTAATTATATTAAATAAATCTCATGAATTTTGGGTAAGGGTTTGGAAACCATAAGGTAATCAAAACACAATGAATGCACTTTTCAACATTATTAAATTCATAATCATTCACATAACAAACTAGCACACTTAGTCTTGATGTTTGGCTATACATTGAAAGCACCTTTACAGCAAAAATTAAAAAATGCCATTCCCACAATTACCTCTGAGCGAACAAGTTTGTTAGTATCCTTGACAGGAAACCGCCTACAAATCATGTCATTCTCTGCTCTCAAGTTCAGAATTTCTTCTGAACGGTTGGCTTGAGGTTGCCCCTCACTTTCATCTCCACTCGTGGTGAACTCACCACTATATGAGGCATCATCATCATCTTCAGTTTCTCCACCCGGCAATAGCTGCCGGGAGAGAAAATTCTTGATGCCAGGCTTAGCCCTTGCACATCTTGGTTTCTTGATTAACCCAAAGCAACTAAAGCAGCCCATCATTTTGTCAATTGAAAGACGCTTATTGTTCATTGGAGCATGCACCTCCGATGAGCTATCAGTCGATTTGTCCTCCAAATAAAATAAAGTCCCTTTAACTAAAAATCTGCAAAACCAGATTCTGTTTTCAAAGCCAACAACAAAAAATATAGCAACTCTCCCATCCAAAAAAAGCATCAATCTGAGACTCACCTCAAATGGCCAAAGCAAAATATCCTAATAACTATGTCCTCTGCCGACCCTGCAAATTGTTTTCACAGCATGAATATAATCAAATAGGTGGAAGCTAAATCAGATAGGTTACAGAATAAGATTGTACTTGCATACAAATGAGAAGATAGAGTTACCTGATAATAAGAGAGGAAGAGAAGGGCTTCAAGCCCTGTTAAAACACTGCTATTTTAAAGGGTGCCATTCAGCTAGATGAAGAAGAAGGGCAGAGAAATTAAAGCCACTACGCTTCACACCCAACATTGCTGGAACTCCAGTTTATAACAATGGTTGCAGGCTCAGCCCACAACTCACCTGTCACAGCACAATTTGTTGACCTTTTTCCCTGAAAGGAAACAGGGAAAAAATAAATTAAATATTAAAAAAAGACCCAAAAATAGAAAAAAAAATAGTCACCCCCCCCCCCCCAAAAATAATAAAATATCAGTTATCTGAATATTGGGATAAGAGGAAAAAGAGAGAAAATTGCACACAGAATGGAGAACCTTCATGAAGGAGAAATGACAATGACAGAGCCAAGAGAATATATTATTATCATCAAAATAAATTATGATAAAAGGTATAACAAGACACCTCCTTTTCCAAGGAACAATGACGAAATGGGAGAGAATCCTTTATCGGTCAGCTTCCAAAAATCTAAACTTTCGGCACAAAAGGATGGTTTTGGGAGCAAAATTTAGGAACCCTAGCTCCAAAATTGATGGAGAAAGCTTCGGTAACCCTTTGAAAATAATCGAAGGAAACAATTGTAATTGTCAATGAGAAGGACAGAGCGTGAGAAGGCGCAATCCGAATGCGAACAAAAAAAAAAAGACCTAGGAGGAGGAAATCAATTTGGGGAGATCGGAAGAGAGAGAATGATGGAAAGTTGAGGGGTGTAAGTGAGAATAAAATAAAATAAGAGATGATTGAATATAGGAAATGTGAAGGTAAAGAGGGGCAGGATAGCAAATATGAAAAATTATCAGTTGAGGGGTTTAGAAGGAATGGAATAACGGTAGCAGGTTGGCCATGTTGGAATTCACTTCATTACAGCTTTTCAACTTCCAGCAGACAGCTGCGGCTACCACACACGACTTTACCTTTCATTCTCAAACTACAATCACATTACGACTAAAATAAAAAGATTGCATACGTATGCATTGTTAATTTATTCTTAGGATATGTTTGGTAGGGAGATAAAAATAGGTGAAAATTTTTCATTAAAAAAATTTATTATAAAACTACATGTGAAACTCACTAATAAAAATATTTCCTCTAAATTTATCCATCTACTAAACACAATCTTACTATTTCTTTTATGTGTGATAAAAATAGAATTTAACTCTGGCATCTTGTAATTCATCATGTATTACTACCTTAATTAATAGAATTGACTTTCCTAATCACTATTTGAAAAGTTACATAAATAGAATAATAAAACATTTTATACCTTTAGTATATCAAACTTAAGCCCATAAGAAAAATTAATTTTCTTATCAAGTTCTCTCCTTTAGTAAAGATAGAAGATTTGTATTTTTTGTTTTGGTGATTCAAATCTTAGAGTGATAGCTACTTTTTTTAATGGAAAACTGATGAATAGCCTTTTTTGGTAATCTCATGGAATTATCATATTTATGTCCTATTATTAGAAACCTGACTAATTTATGCGACTCATCAGAGAGGATGGATCTTTTAAGAAAGATTTTTTTTTCCCTATTTCTAATATTCAAATTGAGACTTTTGGTTAAGAGGTTAAAACACCTAACATCTTGACCATCCTCACGATTGGAATAGATAACCATTTTATGAAGGTTTCTCTTGTCTCTAATGTTGTGTTTTTTAAACCACTTGATTACCAAACACCAGGAAGCATCAAATTATGAGATATTGACCCCTCTTTTATCCAGACACTTAATTATCAAACAAGATAAAGCAGATGAGATGATGATTTCGTGTAACAAGTTTTGATAAGACTAAACAAGCCAGGTGACCTTAACACCTACCCTTGTCGATTGTGTGTGTTTTTTTTGTTGTGGAGGAGGGGGGGGGGGGGGTTGGTTTAGTTTGCCACCACTTAAGGACTTGCTCAATAAATCATGACATACAAGTGGAACACATTCATACTATTTGTATTTTGGATGCTGCTTTAAATATTTAATACTGTATCCAAGACAAATAATGCCCACAATGTTGCCCTTGACAGTCATTTTCTTAAATCTTATGGTGATAACTTGTAATACACCTATATTTTTACCTCCACAACGTACACCTATTAGTCAAGAATGGAAGGTGATTTTGTCTTGCTATGCCCTCAACTTCTTGATGTCAGCAGAATGCATTAAAATCAAAACCACAACGCATGGTTGTCTTGCAATTGCGTAGCGATTATTGTGATTGCAAAAGTTTATTAAAAAAAAATATTATATAGTAAATCTAACTGTAATTGTCATCTTATGAATTTCACATCCTCCATGCATCAATTTTTCCAATTGAGTAAAAGTTTCCCCTACCCTTACATCAACTCAAACTTCTTTAGTGAGGAAGTCCCTAGTTCCAACCTCTCTTTGAGACTTGGGAGTTGTTATTATAATGACGCATCTTGCATCAGAGAGAGACTTTTTCTTTCTTTTCTTGCAAGTGGAACTAAACTGTTTTATTTTGACAATTATTCCCTGGTTTACTACATTGGGTTAGCAGGAACCACCTTCATCCATGATTCTATCAATCAAAGATATTTGGGGAGTGTTCTTCAGCCAAACCCCAGGAAGGAAAAAGGAAGACTTGAAGCTATAGCATGTCTAAGTACAAGTAGCTTCAACAGCTAAACTCTTTGTCATTCCCTTACAAGGATCTCCAAATGTATCAGATGATACTCCAACACTACAACTGCTTGATCCAATGCAGGCCTGTTAAAAGCTCATTTGAATCAGTATAAACCAAAGTGAAAAATATCATAGTAACTAGGGAAGAAGGCATAAGAACTTGAGATTTAATTTGAAGAGGAAGCTAGATTACACCTTCTGCACAATGGACATAGCCTTATTGCTGCTACAGCGCCCATGGTAGAAGTCCCCACAAGTTCCAAGAGGCGTTCCATAGCTTGCAAATTTAATGGAAGAGATGACCTGATTTTGATATGGGCACTTGAGTGAAAGTACAGGCCCTACTTTCCTTCCTGACTCTGTATCTGAGTTCCACAGTTCTACTGGTGGAGGGTGAGATTCAGATACATGTGCACACAAACTTTCGACCTGTTTGGTCGCAAAAGATATTTTTGTTGGATCACCTCCTCTTTCCTCAAACAATACAAGAATGTTGCCATCCGGTTTCAACCATGAGCGCGGTACATGATATCTGCAGGAGAGTAGTGTCTCAGTGACCCAAGAAACTCATCATTATTTTAGAATATCCAACACTTACAATGTTTGTGATGGTCTTCCACAATTTGTTTGACATTTGGTTGAAGAATAAGACCCTCTATAATTGCATGAGTCTGTGCAAACAGCATTTGAAGAGCCATATGTAGGCCAGTATCGCCCAATGCTTTGTCCATTCACCCAAGCCTCACCTTTTCCCATCCCCGTGAAGTCAATCGCAACTGGATTACTGCCGGATGGAGGAGCAAAGTTTGTCTAATCCAACATGTACTACATTAGTGCTAGCAAAAAATATTTGTCCTATAATAGAATTCCTTTGATTTTATGCCATTTAATAACTGAAGCCTAGTGCAGTTGTTTTAGTAGCAGAAGGTCCAAAATACTTCAGTACCATCTAACTTTCTGTTTTAACTTTCAAGCAATCAGAATAATAAGGGGACAACTAAGAAAAACTAGAGACCATAAACATATGTAATATGGTGTAAGCAACTAAAATTATGCTACTGGTCCCGTCTACTAATGAACAAATTTTTGCAGTACATTAAGTGGTGTTTCAGACCAGATATTTTGACTAGTCAAAGTGAAAAGTTGCAAAATAAAAGCCATGCGTGCTTATGGCAGACTAAGCAGCAATTATTGACCTTGTGACAGGAAAGTCATTGTCTCAGTTTTGAATATACTCCTATAAATATTGTCCTTATACTTTAAATTAATAATGAAAACTCAATTGATGGCGAAAAGAAAAATATTTACAATATGGTTTTTCTTTGATGTAATTCTAGCGCATGCACTATGCTCTCCAAAGGAAGACTAGCTAGAAAAACTTTTGAAAAAAATGTAATTCCAAATCCCCTAACTTATAGCCAGTGAATCAAGAAACCAAATAAGATTACCTTGTACCAAATCAGCGGCTGGTTCTTAGGCAAGGCAGACTGTGAATTCCACTGTCCAGAACTTCCACTAGACAGACCTAAATCTTCACCTTTGAGGCCAACCTGATAAGTCCACTTCTGGGACGAGAGATCAAGAGTGTTGCCATTCTTCAAACCTTTCAAAGTGACTGGACCAGTGATTCCTGCTCCCGATAAGTCAAAGAAAGATCCATAGTTCTGATGTGTAAAAAGGGTCAAATTAACTGATTTAGTCATGAGAGGAATCACTCGATGATCAAGAAAATTGGCAAAACCATGCAGGATGGAAACTTAGCTAATGCTTAATTGCACACTATAAACCATAATTCCTCAGCTGTAAATGCATAATAATCAGAAAAGCTGAACCTGAAGTCCCACAGTTAAACTCAGTAGATCAATTGTGTTCTTTCCAGCCACTAGTTTGATGGGGATGTCCACGTTGAGCTTAGCTTTGCCACTGTTTCCTGCTTGACTCCCTGAGAAGTTTTCAACGAAATCAAATATAATTAAATAATTCAAGAAAAACTAAATCCAAAGACTGAATTCTCTGAACAGTAGTATGGAACATGTCTTACTTCATTTCAAATCAACCTCATTTTATCCAGCTATATCATCAGTTGTCATTGCCTTAATTTTTTTTTTTTAATGTTTTCAGGGGTAGTGTTAATTTTTATTTACCTGCAAGTTTCCCATTGATGAAAGCATGAAGGGCATGACCAAGTGACTCAATGTGAAGGACAGGTTGAGCACCAGCATTATCTTGAAGATCAGTGCTTCAGAAAACAAAAATGTTATCAAGAAGCATAGAATTATCCATCAGAGGGAAGATCATTCAACCTTGGAGACCTATATACCTCAATGAATACCACAAGTAGTCACTTCTATCAGCAGTTGTATTAATTTGCTCCAGCAATCCAACTTTCGAGAATGAATCTGCCTTTGAAATACCCACTGGTTCACTTATCCAACTCCAGTCTGAGCTAGAGGCTTCTAAAGAACCAATGTCTGCTTTTGAGGATTCAGTTGTGAAGCTTGAAATCATAGATGCAGAATTAATCTGTCATACAAAATGTTAATTTTTCCTACTGCAACTTACTTCTTGGACCAGCAAATAACATAAAAGATCTTGACCATTTGTTTTGATTGGGAAAATCAACCACCATCACATCACATTTATAGTCAGAGAACCATGATGAACCATCCAAACATTAAAATGAAGTTGATGAGGCAAACCTTTGCAGTATTAAGCACTACATTCTTGCAGTCTGGTAAGATGCTCACAGACCAAGCTGGCAAGTGATATGAATTGCCATTGAAATTTACTGTTGCATCAGATTTGTCGTCCACGTTGGCAAGGAAAGCAGCACATGTATCTCCTGTCTTGTAAACTGCAGCCTGTAGAATGCATATATGCATTCAATAGAGACCAATTGCTCATAAAACATACAGAACAAGTGATGATGCAGATCGACAGGCATCAGCATACAGCAACAGCATTTTGCCGCAATCAATTTAAATGAAGACCACTTATACCTCTAGTTTTGGACCAAGAGATGTAATTGCTGGATCAGTAGCTATCAATGCTTCTTCACAAAGCTTTATGGCCTTATGCACATCTTTAAGGTGGCCCCACTTAGGCTGTCTAATAATTCCTGCAGCATAAATAAAGATTAAAAGCACACAAAGAAATGAATAAAAAATATTGTTCAGTGTTAAGTTTCATATTCTATGTATAGGATAAGAAAAAAAACTGTACATGCTATACTGTTTAATTGTTTCATATTCTACTAACAATTGATGGTACATTTGCAGAGTCTTCTATGTAAACAATAGGTTAAACGTAAAATAGGCAATGCATACCATACTCATCAATTGGTGCATCATAATCATAACTTGTAGCGATGAAAGGTCCACCAGAGGATCGGTCAAAGTTGGTTCCTCCATGGTACTGTTTTAGAGCAAACAATCAAAGAAGTGGTGGCATCACCTCATTTATTATTTAGTTATGGGCTTATGACTGTTTTTCTTCCCCCTTGAAATATCATAAAACAATGAACTAAACCACATGTAAGTTTGCCTTACCATATAGTAATTTTGAAAGGTTCCACCTCGCTGGAAAAAGCGTGCCACAGCAAATGCAATATCTTCCACAGGTCTGTGAGGAACAGCACCACCAAATGAAAGAAACCTGCCATTCCAAAGAATTAAAAATATTGAAAGAAACTTAAAAAATAAATGACTGAACCAGAAAGAAGATATACACAACCAATCGTATAAATCTTTTATACAGAAAGGAAAGCTGACCATCCACTCCAATTCTCAGTCCACATTTTTGGTTTTGTGTTAGAATTTGGTGTGAATTGATCACAGTAATATCCATTGCATGTATTAATCTGCAAGTAGTTAAAGTAACAATCAAGTAAGGTGAATGTAAACAGATAATCTAGAAAAACATAAAGCACAGACCCTTGATATTGACACATGAAAGCAGAAAACTTACAATTGGATCAGGAGCATCTGCTTGCTGGCACATGACCCAGGGAACCCCTGTATCTAGAGATGTAGCCATTGTTGCTGCCCACTTGATGTATGATTTACCAGCAGCACCATAGGGCGCATCAATGTTTCCATACTCATTTTCAATCTGGCATTAGAAAGTACAAATATTCTTACATTAACAGATAACCACAGGGCTATAAAGACAATCTAGAAAATAATTTCTTTAACAGAGAAAAAACACACATGCACAAATTAGATGGTGTACCAAGTACATATTCAATTAGAAATCAAACCTGAGATAAAATAATAGGTCCTCCCTGTGAGGCATAGAGTTTCTCTTGCTTCATCGTATCCACAATCTTGGCAGTGAATCGCTGCATTTCTTCCTGAAGGCAAAGTTTTTGGCAGGTGAACTCTGATTCATGGACAATAGCATGAAGAAGCAAGATGGGGGTATGGATGGAGAGAAATGAAGGGATTACCTTGAATGGTTCATTGTCAGTTCGGAACTTAATGCCGGGGATAAAGTGCAGCCAAAGAGGGAAACCACTGTTGAGTAGTTAAGGCCAGGGATCAGATATGAAAGCCTCAGGAAAACAATACACAGAAAGCAGTCATGCACCAAACTTTACCCATAATTCCATTCAGCACAAACGTATGGACCAATCCGGAGATGCACATACAGACCCGCAGCAGCTACTGCCTTAACAAATCTGACCAAATCGTTCCTGCCTTCAAAATTATACTGCCAATATCCATAGGAACATTTGATTTAATTACTGTGGCAGATTTATGTCTTTTGCAGTTTCAACCCGAAAAAAAAAAAACGGTGTTCAGCATTTCATGCTTTTAACTATTTCCTTTTTGTACTTCTAATCAAAGCTAAAACCTTCAATATTCTCTTTCACATTGCAATGGTTAAAGGCATACGAATATGCAAAAATGATTTAAGGTGACAGAACAGAACCTGGCCTCTAACGGGTTCGTGCAAGTTCCAGAAAACATAGGTCTCAATCACATCCAATCCTCCATCCTTAGATTTCTGAATAAGGTCTGGCCACATCTGCAACCCCAAAAAAAAAGGGAAAAAAAAAACACACTTAATAAGTTCAAAGACAACACACAAAGTAACAAATACACGCTCACGTACGCACATAGATAGAGATACTTATACCTCTGGAGTGCTACGAGGGTAATGAATAGAACCAGAGATCAAGGCGCGGCGCTTGCCATCGATGACCAGTGCTCTGTGATCATACTCCACAGTTGAGCAAAACAAGGTGGGGGCACAAATGCCGATAAGCCAAACCAGAACCAACACAATCTGGGTCGTTCTCATTGCCCTTTTCCGGGTTCTCCAAAACAAAACAATGTTCCTTTGCTTGCTATGTATTATTAGTTACTTGGCGTGTGTTTGTTTCGTTCACATTCACATGCGTGTGTAAATGTAAATGATGTTGCTTTTTGCCGCGAACAGATGACAATGGAAATAAGCTTGGAGAGAGGGAAGGGAATCAAATGAGTGAACAGAAGAGATCAACTATCTATGCATATAATGTGTGTTCAACACGCGGGGAGAAGGACACGACAGCTGCGTGTGTTTGTGTGTGAGAATACTATTTAAGTTAACAATAATAATAATAATAAGGTAAAGGTGGTGTTGTCGGTGACATGGTGGTCTTTCAGTTTCACTGCACCTTAATTCTGTTGATGTTGTAGACTTGCACTTGACTTACTGTTCAGATATTCCTATTAGCTCACTCTCATTCACTGTTAATCGTATAATGTTTGAAGCTTAAGGATGGATCTATCAGTTCAGTACAAGAGAAGAAGAAGAAGAAGAATGAGGAGTTTTGGAGGTCAGAGGAAAATGAGGGTGTTCTAAATTTGTCTCGTACAACGTTGGAGACGCATGGGGATGTGGTGAATCATGGGTCGGTGGTGTACCTCAAGCAATCATTCACGGAATTGAATGTATTGCTTTGGAAAACAGTATAATTTGACCCCCAGAAAAAGGCTAAGGCTAAAGCTAGTGAACCATACAAGAGAAGACAAGGCTTAATATGGAGAGCACAGGTGTAACAATGCAACCCGTTTCAATAGGAGAGATATATAATGCTTCATTGCCGTTCAATCTAAACCACTGTATAATGTTTTGATGGCATTCAATTTAATGAGAAGGAAATCTTCAACAAATGAGAAAAGCTCACCGGATTCAAACATAACTATTATCAATCAACCGACAAAGTATATCTACTTTTATCTTTGGTATAACAAAAATCCTACTTTGTGCGTATTAAATGGCTAGGTGGCAGTGTGATACAGCCCACAGGCAAGACAAGTGAGCTAGCCAACTACTTTGATGTGTCAGCATCACTATAAAGGCCCAGTAACATTGATAGGGAATTTGAAAGCGGGTGTTTCCTTTGAAATTTCATCCCATCTTCGTGGATGAGATTGTTGTCCACACCTCCATTTATTCAAAATATAAGAATAATATTACGAAAATAATAAAATTATACAATAAATATACATTACATACTTTATTATTATTGGATGTGATGAGTAGTTCTTATTTATCACACTCACTCATTACATTCAATGGTGATAAAATATATCGTATATTCACCACCTTTTTTTTGAAAAAAAAAAATCTCTTTCTAGTCTCCATAATCTTATCTCTTTCTCTGTTGGTGCCTGGGGTATTCCCCATTTTGAAATATCTTTTCTCTTTATAAAGGGGTAAACCTTATTGTATGGTATATTTCTCAAAAAAATCAAAATTGATCTTTCGTTGTTAAAAAAATAAGAGACTATCAACAATGGCATGTAAATATCATCCATTGTTAAAAATTAAAGAATATCAAAATTTTTGTGTGAATAAATTTATACATGTAGAATATGTCATTTTTTAAGATCTTAATTTTGATACACTATTTTTATAAATTGTATTGTTAATTAAAATTGCCAATATCTTTTATAGCATAATAATACACAATTAACTAAAATGATAGAATAGTTTTATAAAATAATTTCTTGAAAATAAATTTATAAACTTAATTTTAAGTCATTTTAAATCCTGCGTACGTAATAGGACCGAAAAAACAAGACACAATAAAGATGCGATAATCAGTAATAGGACCGTGCGTGACATTTCGTTAATCAATAGTAAATGAAGAGCATAATTTAACGGTGGATTACTACGATTCGATTGATTTGCTCGCACCTCTGTCACACCTAAATGGCAAATCAGTGCGTCCTTTCCTTATTTTTATCTGAAGCTTTTTTCATGGGTTCATTGCTTTGATACTTTAGTTAACTTCTTTCCTTTCTTCTCTTTACGTAAACTGATTTTTGTTTGGTAGAACTTATGTCCCTGTTGCTCCAATTCAATCACAACCACGCATGATGCCCATTATATATAATTATAATCAATCAGAAGAAGTAGAATACACTAAATGTACTATATATGACAATCTCGAATTGGAGGATGAAAATTATATAAATGAATTTTATGTGTTAATTTACACATAAAATTTATTCAAATAATTTTTATTTTCATTTTTACCCATAAACTAAATATACCCTTAGAAAAGAAAAAAAAAATTATGTAACATACATAGTTTTTGTTTTTTCCGATTGGACTATGTTCTGGGGTCCATGAAGTATGAAAGCTTGGTAGTATGTCGCATGTTAATTGTGATGATTGAGTCATTCAGGATCGGAGATTCCATAGAGATCAAGTTGTCTATCATATGAGAAAAATATGCGATAAATTAAAAATATGGATACGTCAGAGATTTAATTTAAAAAAAAAATTGTATAAGGGTGTGATCGCGCATTATTGATTAAATTCTTCTTTTTTAATTCACAACTGTGGGCAATGAAACTAATTAAGTTATGTAAGTATGTATAATGTAAAGAAGGATGTGTAATGTTTTCGACCATCATGTTTTTCATGTTAGTGATTAGGAAAGGTTAATTTAATCTGCAAATTAGTCTTCGATTTATTTGTCTTTTCCTTGCTTAAGATACAAATTAAACATGCGCAGCATCATTATCAATGAGTTATATTTGACACCACAATGCCATGCAGAGGGGCGGATACTTCACTTTTTGACCTAGAAACAAGGTAGTGATCGAGGGTGGGGGGGACCATGAAAGCAACCCAAAGTGGACAAAGGACACCCGTCCATAGCGAAATACGAGTTGAAGGTTAACAATTTCGCCGTTCACGTAAGATCGCTTCCCGCGTCACTTTCAGCATCGTGGTTTCAAATCCAGAAAGATAATTAATTAGATGAAAGCATTACTTTGTATCCCTTTTCTTTTTCTTTTTCTTTTTTTTTTTTGACGTCTACTTTGGATCCAGTCTCTTTTAGATGCCATTAAGAAAATTGGAGAATCATTTATTAATAATTAATAATTTTAATTATATTACTAGTAAATTTCACTACTAGAAATTATGAAAACTATGTAAGTGCGTACAATTGAAAATTTTCAATTGTCGAAACATGATTTTTGAGTTGTACAAATAAATGAATTTAAAATCTTGGAAAAATAAAAATTATCAAATTATTATTTTGATATGTAGAATATAATTTTTCATTTTTTTTTAAAAAAAAACTTATCTTTCTCTATTAAAGAAAAACTATATTTCTTTTTTAAGTTAAATTTACTGTGCAATTTGGAAACTATACAAAAGTTAAATAAGAAATAGAAATAATTGAGTTAAAGTTTATTCAAACATTCATACAATATGATTTATTAAAAATAAATAAATTTTCAATCTGTATTAAAAATAAAAATTGAACTAGCTTCCATGGCGCTTTCTACTCTTTGGTGATCTACTAATTAACTACCTCCTTTCTTTATGCCTTCTAGAGATCGATCGGATTTTGAGCGGTGCATGAACAGCTTAAATCTTTCCCTCCATTTACTTGTTTTGGAGAAAGCAAAAGCAGATGATGTCATGTGTATTCTGAAAATTTGTGTTAAATATAATTATTTATCTGATGATGTCACGATGCCTGAGGAATGCGGCTAAAGGTAATTTTCTCCAAACCGCGAACTACGTTAATCCTAAGATTACTTTTCTAAGTCTAAACCATAAAATATTCAAATCAGATTTATAGCAAAAGATGCCAGCTGATGAATTATCAATTCCTGTCTGCAGAAGTCCCATATGGCCGCTTGACTACTGTATCACTGTGTTTCTAGAATTAATTTTGTCGATAAAATCTAATTTTTAAGTAGCGTCATTTGTGTTTGATAATTTAAAGTAATTTTAATAGAAAATAACAAATTTTTTAATTTTTTTTTAAGAAATAATTTTGAAGGTAAGAATTAATTTTAGTCACTCCAAATCAAATAACATGAAAAAATAACAATCAATTCCCTAGAATTGGTTTTGGATAGGCCAAAGCACACTGAAATGCTTGCTGAGTTAAAACTGAAATTGAGTGATAGCCAATGGCCAACCAACTGCAGCACCTATCTTTTCCCTTCTTCAATTCTGCCTTTTTCATTAGTAATGTGTTTTGGAATCAATCTCGCATTAATGAACAATTAAGCCAATTGGGGATGTCTAAGGAAAGAAGTCAAGAAGTGATGTCATTATCAAAATAAAAAAAAGGTTTGGGCCTGAATTCGATCAATAATTGAGAACCAATATTACAAAAATAGCATTGGAAAAGTAAAATATCAATTTATCCCTTATAGCCTTGCCTATAAATAGTGATGATGCCATTTACGTAAGGCGACTCGTTATTAGAGTAAGTAACAACTTAATTTTAGAGAGAAGTTAGAAAGGAAAAAAAAAACTTCTGTAATAAAAAAAAACCCCTTATAAAAAGAGGAATCTTAGTTATTGTTTTTGTCTTGATCATATTATTTTATATTATTTGATCTGGGCTGGTTTATTACTTTATCTTCTAGGTGTTTAAACAGTCCGAGCCTAAAACATGATGCTTTAGTGTTTTTAATGCTAAATCAAATGAAACATATCGCACTAAAACAAATGTTGATCGAAAGATATTGATATTAAGATTATTATTTTTAGGAGTTCTTAGCGAAGCTAAAAAATGAGAAAAGATGGGCATATATATGAGGATAAAACTGCTAATTTAACACCAACAATTCTTTAGTACAAGGAATAAGAGAGATGTCATATTTGAGTTACAAATGATGATACTAAGCATCTTTGTTTAGCACACTGCTACTCCAGGTGTTTTGTGTTTTAAGCAACTTCTATTTGAAGTAATTGATGAACAGTACTTGGCAACACCTGGTAGAACAGAAATGCAAAATCTGAAACCTGATCTTGTGTTAATTGATGGCGTTCTTTAAATTTCTTTTTATGTAGCGTACTTCATATCCTGTCATATACTACATATTTGAACCCTTTTTTCTTGTTTCTTGCTAAAGCACTGTTGATTCAAAATCTAGCTAGCTTACCAATCACAATATCCCAACAAATCTACCAGACATTTAACTGGGCTTATAATAACACATACAGGCCCAGGAAGCGATGAGGTAAAGCCCGTTTGTTTTGGTACCCACTTTCAGGCAATTTTATTACCCCAACAAAAAGGCAAAGCTTCACATTGATGCTTTTGCCTGGACCTTAGTTAGCGTTGAAAACATTGAAAACAAACAGGCACATGGAAGCCCATGAATGAGTTCCCTTTGCTGAATAGTCAAGATAAAGTCAGAATGAGTGTGTCATGCTAGTTTTAGCCTTTTAGTATCCACCATGTAGCATACATATGCTCCTATGATAATTTTAGTACGACTAGGTTGTTCAAGCTTTCAACCCATGTTAACTTGGCCTCATTGGTTCATGGCGGCTGATGGCAATGCTCTACACAATAGTGGCGTGGAGCCCCATATATAATTTGTGACTTTTGAAACTTTGCTAAAATATCTTTAATTACCTGATCATATGTTGCAATCAATGTATGTTAACTTGCCAATAAATGGATTAAAAAGCATTAATTAGCACCTTCTTTGTTAGAAACAGGGAAACTATTAAAAGAACACAATCATATTCTAAGCCCACTTTTTCTTCCCCAAACAAAAAGAGATCATAATGAATAGAGGTGACCCACTGGGATTGAACACCGAGCAAGTTGCAAATGCAACGTAGGTCAGAGGATTACATCCATGGGATTGATATCAGGGAAACCAACTTACTCAACCCAAATCATCATTGAAACTTTCTCAGACTCTCTAGCAAAAGCAAAAATATGGAGGGCTTGTTCCTTAAGATAGCAGCAAGCGTTTGATTTTTCTTACCTATTTCAGCAAAATTTCGACATACAAGTGAATGCTACGCAATCATATGTTCATCTTCTTTTGCCAACACACCCACTCGAGATCCCATTGGTTTTCCTGCCTTCCCAAGCAATCCAACTGGCTTGTGGCTACTACATATAGTAAGAGAAATATATATGTTTTTAACGTAAAAAAAAAACATGAAATGAGACATGCTAACAATAATGACAGATTAAGCTATTTGGATCGTCCAAAATAAGGAATTTGTGAATATCCATCTAAATCCAATAGTAAAAACCAAAAACATTTTACTTTAAGCGATGACTATATAAAAATTCAATAATGACAGATTAAGCGTCGACATAAAATTCTAAATATAGAAAAACAATTCTATTATCAAAATACATTTACTGGTGCCCCAAGAGTAATGTCTTGTCTAATATCTCAGCAAAAAAGGTTTCAAGTTAGATGATGAGTCCTAGAGTATAATCCCTCCCTCCCTTGACACCCCACCTTTCAATTATGCTTTAAAAGATATGCTAACAGCTAAGGTTTTGCAAACCAAAACATTCCACCTAATTTTAAGATAACCCCTTTGAATCCTCAATAAATTCCACTCCTTCCCCCTCACTCCCCACATCAAGGACCACTCCTCCATTCACCCGTTCCCCAACACTAAAATACACTCACTCACTGCTTCCAACAAACACAAAAGATGGTGATGATGAAGAAGCATCCAGTCTTCGCTACTACTCTCTCATCACTTCTCCTCATAGTCCTCATCCATTCCACCACCACTTCAGCACAGACCCCAGCACCAGCACCTTCATCAGCCCCCACAGACATCATCAGGATCCTCAAAAAAGCAGGAGGATTCACCACCCTAATCCGTCTCCTCACAACCACACAAGTCTCCACCCAGATCAACTCCCAACTCCTCAACACAAACAATGGAATAACATTGTTTGCACCAAACGACAATGCATTCCAAAGCCTCAAACCGGGATTCCTCAACTCCCTCGACGACCAGCAGAAGAACGAGCTCATCCAATTCCACGTGCTACCCACATTTGTTTCAATCTCAAACTTTGACACCTTGAGCAACCCTGTGAGAACACAAGCTGGTGACGACCCTGAGAGGTTAGGATTGAACATAACAAGTTCAGGGAACCAAGTGAACTTGACAACTGGAGTTGTTCATGCCACGGTTGGTGGAAGTGTTTACTCTGATCATCAGCTTGCGGTTTATCAAGTGGACAAGGTGCTTCTTCCAAAGGATTTCTTTGTTCCTAAGCCTCCACCACCACCAGCACCTGCACCTGAAAAGGCTAAGGCTTCTAAGAAGAAATCTGCCGAGGGTCCTGCATCTGCTAATGATTCTTCTGCCATGAGTTTGAAACACAAGGGCTGTGGAATGTGGGCAAGTGGTGTTTTGGTTGTGGCAGCAGTGTTTTCATTGTAACGATGGGAATAAAGCTTGAAGAGGTGTTATTACCAAACTTGGTACATGAATTGAACATATACACTTGAACAAAGGGGTCCAGTGTTGTTGTGCTGTATTGATTTCTACGTGCTGCTGTTGGGTTTGGTTGGATTGAAGGGGGGATGGATCGATGATCAAGAGCTTGTAGCACTTTTCCAGTGATTGTCTTCTTCCTTTTGCTTTTCTGTCTTTAAGAAACCAGTGATAAGTCTGTGGTGAAAATTGTGTTTTCGATTTTTGAAGGCTTTTTTCTTTTCAACTTTCTGAGGTCTACATCTTGTGCTATATTTAGAATTTTGTGTACTCTTGCAAATTGTAAGCAAAGAGCTTTCAATAGAAAATGCAACAGAAGTTTGTTTTTTTTATTTTGTTGTGTTTACTAAAGTTTATTTTGTATAAGAGTTTCATTATTTAAAACCATATATATTGGGACACAAATAGCAACAAATTGTCAAATAAAGATATAATATATTATCTGATTTTGATAAGTGTAACTTAATAATTATACTCAAATGAGTATATTATGTCTCGTACTATCTCTATGCATGAAATCATGTTTAAAAAAAACATTCTTAATAATTTAATCATTTCACTATATATAGTAGATGTTTGATCGAGCATTAATGTTTCTTTCAGTGTTAGATTTTTTAAATAGAAAGCACGTGGTGAGGTTCCATATTAAAGGCAGTATAAGCAAGTGTTATCAAGGCATCAAGCTTTTTTAAGATAACAAAGTACGGTTTGTAATCATTGATAAAATATTAACGGTCTAATTTTAATGATTAATTACTAAAGACAAATATAAATGGACAACGAATTTATCAAAAGTTGACAATTTTTTCCAAGTTTTCTCAGCTAATGGCAGCACAATTAACTTTCACTTTTTACATCCAAAATCCTCCTTTTTGCAGAACCCATATGGCCGAGGAGATCTCCAATTACTGCTCGGATTGTAGGCCACACACTCACATAAGAATTGATTTTCTAGGGAATGACTTGGCCTTGAAGCATCGACCCATAAGAGAGTCCCCATTGTCTTGTTCAGAACTTTCCATTCTGTTTAGCCCCGAGTGCAAGGCTAAAAGATTGATTGGAAGCTTCTAAAATCCTATTCCCTTCATCACAGCGCGTTGTTTTTCTCTTTCTAGCAAGTTTGGTTAACACTTAACAATATTAAATACTTTAAACAAGTAAAACAAATATCCTAATACAATCTGTTCTGCATAGTAAACGCATGTATATTTTCAGAGATTATTTTTCTTTATGTTTTTGTGGGTCATGCATAAACTTCAAATTGAGATATGTTTTTGGGCAATATATAGACCTTCTGACACTCTGTTCAAACTGATTGAGCTCATTATTGTTTTATAACGTGTTCTGGGCCTCCTGGGCTGCGCATGCCTTGTTTGCATATTTTTGGGCCTGGACTTTGTCGATTTCTATAACTGTAGTGCCTTACAGTGGCAGGGATTTCAAGTGCATCACAATTGTTTGTTGACCAAAAAAAGTGCAGCACAATCCTTACTATACTATGCTATACTGTACCATACTATACTATACTATCCTTCCTATTAGAGGGATTCAAGCTCATTCTTCGTGACATCTGTCAAAATAATCATTGCTTTTCCCTGTTTATGAAGTCCTCATCCTCATAAAAGAGGGATTCAGATAAAAGAGGGTGTCAAATGTGGCGTATGGCATTAGTTCTAAGGCTCGCAAGGTTTTGTTAGTCTTCGGTAGTGATGTGCTGATTTTGTACTTTGAATGTAGTGGTGTCAGCACTGTCTTCAATGGATCGCACAGCAAATGCCAATTTCACGCTTGGCAATTCAAAGCAAGTAATAAATGTTTTGTACTAAACACTACCATCCAATGGTGAACATTAATGACAACAGCTATTGGTAGTGCTCATAAGCTTCAGCTTGGATGCTTATAAAGTACCACCACATGCACCGCGGCACAAAGCAAAAACCGCACTATTACTTACACGTGAAAAGTTTTTGCATTTTCCTAGAATTTCCATCTTCATGAGAGATTGGAAGTTGTGGCTTATTCGCATATGCATTTCTCTCATCCACTACTTTATTAAGTGGCATCTTTCAATCTGAAATATTTCCAAGTTAACAATACAGCTTACACGATTCAAACTTTCTATCAATGGAGACCTTGCGGTGCGCCACTTTTCACCATCGCGTTTTGCATATGGAACTGGATCCTGAAGCCGTGAGTGTCTCCATAATAAATCTCTTTCAACTCTATTGTTGCAAACTTTTCTCCATTAAATTTTGTCAAGATCTGGGACCCTCTAACCCGTTTCTATACTATGCAGGTAATATCGGAGTTGCCTAGTTTATTTTACAGGACATACCGAGAGGAGTTAGACACACAACTTACATTGATAGATTATCAGCGCAATCTATTTGTTCTTATTCTGCACAAGGGAATAAGAAGGGGTTATATTGTTGGTGGATTAGAGAACCTCATGGAGTTTTATCATATTGAATGTGGAGGTTGGCTCAAACTTTCGTATGTAGGGATAAACACTTTTTACATAAAGGTAAATATGTCACCTGTTTCATTTCATCAATATCCAGAATTTGTACCTTTTGATGATTCGTTATCTTCACTCTGGGCTACTTCTATTGATAATGCTAATGTGGTCGATTTTGAAGTTCCTTTTCACATCTCACCACATGAATTAGTTTTTTATACTACCCCTGAACCAATTCACCATTTTCAGTTTAACTTTGAACCTTTTCCACTTCATTCTGAATTCTTTTTTGAAACTTCCTTTCAAGCTTATGAGCATGCTCTTGATGATGTTCATGTGGAAACCCTCGGTGGAAATGTTTTTCACTCTACTAATGAGGTTTTACCTATTGAGGTTGAATCAAGTGATTCAATCGATTCTTTAGTCCAAGATGTTCAATTTATTGATGGAGACATGCAAATCTTCAGAGGAAATGGTGTTGTTGTTAAGCAAGATCCTCTTCCAAATGTTGTTAATGATGAAGTCCAACTTCCTGCTCTTGATGTTGATTTTCGTCCTACTGAGGACAACCATCATGAAGATTTTGTTAGTTTATTTGAAGGGCAAGGTCCTCCTCTTATTGTTTGTAAAAAGTTTATCACAGGTTATCAAGCAAAATGTCACAAGTTGGTAATAAGTTGTATTAATTAATTTCTAATTTTCTAATTTATATTTTTGAACATTTGAATTTCCATAATATTCATATGTCTTCATTTTTAATAATGCAATCCTTTATGCTATCATGAATTGTTGCAGCTTCTCCCTGCTGCTTTTGTAGCTCGGGCATTTTCCAATAGACCTAATACCATATTGGTCAAAGATTCTAATTCAAGGCCATATCATATGGGTCTTCGTTGGGGTTCAAATAGATTTAGAAAATTGTATCTCACAAAGGGATGGAGACAATATGCTAAAGATCATCGGCTAAAGGAAGGCAGCATCGTTGTGTTCAAGATATTTGATGGCAACGACCAATTTCTGATGGCATATACTGTCAATGTTTCATAGGTGTTTATTTACCAAGAAGTTTTTCCATCAATAGCTTTGATTTTAAGTGCTCTCTAGGAATTGTGAGTTGTTTGTGTTTGCTATTTAGGACCAATTCTACAATTTCTATCTTCAGGTGTGTATTAAACTATGGTATTTGGAATGATAGTATTTAATATGTTTACACTTTATTAAAACCAACCTGGTGTCACAAATTGTTACTCAAATATTTGACAGTAATTGTTAAATTGTTAAAGATGCAGTGTACCTTATATGACTTATGTTTATGTTTGGTAATAAAAGTACGAAGAGAATAAGTAAGTTCATAAAATAGTTAAAAATAACACAAATTTTCGTTTCAAATGCAATTTGTTATATGATTTGATAGTTTAACACTAATTGCACATGTAATTTACTCCGTAAATTCCTTAATGTCATTAATACATCTTTTTTGAAAAAGAAATAAGAAATTGAATCAATTTAATTAATTAACAAAAGAAAAGATATTCTATCAACTAATTTACATATCCCATTTTCATATAATGGCAAAATTGAGTCAGTGCAACATATATATATATATATAAACCATCTTTTTATCCTTTATTTATTAAATACATTATATGTTATATAATTAACGATGGAAATATCTTATTTAATACATTGAGAGACTATATATATATATATAATTTTCCATGCTTTTTTTTGTAAATAATTCGATTTATACCTACAAGTACTCAATTACCTTGAAATTTGACTTCCATGAAATATTTTACTTGCTGCTGGAACTAAATTTTTATTTACTTCATACAATATAATTAAGAAAACGGATTTTATTGGATTTTGGAAATGATAAATAATAGTTTTTGAAAAAATCATATATTATAAAAGAACACAACTCTCATCACCAAGAGAAAATATAATGACCTGAGATGCTGTTAAAATGTTAAAGATACTGTGTAAACAACCTTATATGATTTATGTTTATGATTGGAAATAAATTGCAAAGAGAATAGCTAAGTTCAAAAAAATGTTCAAAATAATACAAATTTTCACTTCAAATGCAGTTTGTTATTGTATTTGTACATTTAAGACTAATAGCATATTTAATTTACTCCTTAAATATGTCAATGTAATGAATACATCTTCTGAAAAATAAATAAAAATTTAAATAAATTTAATTAACAAAATAAAATATATTCTATTAACTAATTTACATATCCCATTTTCACATAATGGCAAAAATCAGTTAGTGCAAAATATATTTAATAATTTTTGTCATGTTAAATTATCTAACAATCAATTTGTTGTCCTTTCTAATTTATTAAAAACATAATGTTATATAATTAACAACGGAAATACATCTTATTTAATAGACAGAGATAAGATATATATATATATATATATATATATATATATATATATATATATATATATATATATATATATAATTTTGTATGCTTTTTTTTTTGGAAATAATTTGATGTATACCTACAAGTACACAATTACCTTGAAATTTGACTCCCTTAAAATATTTTACGAAGTGCTGGAACTAAATTTTTATTTATTTCATACAATATAATTGATAAAAGGGAATTTATTGTATTTTGAAAATGATAAATAGTTTTTTAAAAATTAATATATTATAAAGGAACTCAGCTCTCACTATCAAAGACAAAATATAAAGAGCTTAGACTACCTAAAAAATTTTATCTGATGAAACATCAAAATAATATGAGTATTAACTATCATATATAAAATTTTAAAAAATATCTTTCAAATAAAGTAGCTTCAACTTAATATTTCTCAAATTTCTAATCGAAAACCAAATTATTTTTCAAATTAATTTCAAACTTAATATATAAGCTAACAAATGTTACTCTTCAAAACTCATTCAATACAATCTATGTAGATGCATCACCAAGGTATTTTTGTTAAAAGAATTTTTGTCTCAGTATTTCATTTAGTATTTTGAAAAGTTAATATCTTACTTTATAATATAGAAGCCAAAAAGTAATGGTGGTAGTGAAGTCGCTAAGTGATCTGGTCGTAAATAAAATACTACTCAGTTCTTGCTGTCTATATCGATTTGGTTTCACGTGACTACACAATTCAAATATTGTTGTTGAGTATTCAATTAATATGATGGCCATTATATCAAAGATATTCTGTACTCTATTAGTCATTCACTTTAGATTCACTAACATCCTTTTATGTTTGCAACGGTGATGTATTGAATTTTGCTTTAAATGGATTACTAAAAAGCAGAGTTAAGAAAACCGGACCGGACCGGTCGGTCCGACCGGGTTAACCGGGAATCGGCTGCCTGGGCGGTCCGGTTGATTGGGGAAAATCGGGGCATTTCAGAACCGGTCAAGAACCGGGAAAAACCGGGAAAATCGGCGAACCGGACCGGTCCAACCGGTCCGAAGCTTTTGATTTTTTTTTTTTATTTAGTTTCAAAGCTTAAATACTAATATTTTATAGCAGTTACAAAGAAAAAATGAAAAAATGAGTTATATTTATTTTATATATGAAAAAAATACTAATATCCACAAGCTGCTCATCATAAAATTCGCTAGTCATCTAACAAATATTGTTTTCAAATACTTTTATAATCATATTGTGCGACTAAAATAAAATTTTATATGGATTAGATTTATTTTTATAAATCTATGAATATATATATATTTTTGTGTTAATTATGTTAATGTTAATGATTTAATATATTTTTTATGTTCTAATTAATTATACATATATATTTATATATATATTTTATTATATTCCGGTTGAACCGGTTGGACCTCTAAACCTTTGAACCAGTACCTTGACCGGTTCGATACCCGGTCCGGTTTTCTTAACCTTGCTATAAAGTATACTTACATCATTTAAAAGGCTGTCAAATCCCATCTAACACAACCTATCACATTCAATTTTTCATTAAACTAAAATGTTTACATTCTTCGATAGATTTTTTTTATTTGTTATTTAAAAAGTAAAAAACATGTATCTAATTGAGATATACATTTTATTATTATTGACTTTTGTAGATTAAATTGAGAAAATAAAAACTAATATCATATCCAATTTCTTTTCCAAGTAGGTATTTTCTTTTACATGTTAGAATAAAATTTATCTTTATTTACCATCATTCACACATCATTGATATATATATTAAGGTTCTGAAAACCGGACCTGACATTGAACTGGTCAGGGGAAGAGTTTAGAGGTTCAATCGGGTGTCCAATCGGAATATAACCGGTATATAATAAAACCTGTATTTAAATAAATATATAAAAATATAAAATAAAATATATGTCATAAATAACTAAAAATTAAATTAGGTATCAACAAAATCCATAGAATATAACATAATTCATCTCTTAATTAAAATAAACATTATCTATATGGATTAAATCTCTCAAGTTACTAATTTCCATACCATAAAAGGAAAAGATTTAGGAAAAATGAGATTTTGGGTTTTTTTTTTAAAAAACCCAAAATAATACCATTTTACATCTTTTTTGTTTAAAAAAAAAAACCAATTTGATCAGCAGGGCCGGTTTGTCCAATTCTCGGCCGATTCAAAGTGGTTTTTGGTCAATCTGATCTTCACCAATTTTGGAGGCCGACCCAAACAGAACAGCAAGCTGGTTTCCGATTCAACTGGTTCGGTTCAATTTTGAGAACCTGGATATATATACTTCATTAATGCACTAATCTCCTCTTTTATATATCATACGTAATCAGCATATGAATTCCATATTTGTCATCGAGTTTCTCTTCATCTCTTACTTCTACGCAATATGTTCTTCTTAACTTCTTATAAACTAGTTTCTCTTTATCTCTAACTTCTGCGCAGTATGTTCTTCTTAACTTCTTCTACACTAGTTTCTCTTCACCTCTTAACTTCTTAACTTCTTCTAAACTAGTTTCTTTCTACATTGTGCATATTTATCCGCTGGCAGTGGCACCCCATTTTCTCACGTCACATCTCTCACGCATCTTTTCCTGAATTTCCAAGCAAAAAACAGTGGCTTTAGCAGCTCAATCTCCTTTTCAATCAGCTTTTTGTCGTATCCACCTTGATGCTTCACCTCAATTTCGATGACGGTTAGGAAATACCATCACAAAACATATAACTAGTCCTTTTCCCTTCCTTTAATTATCCGTATATTACCCTTGAATTATTTCTCATCAACGTGTGTACGTATGCCTATAATAAAGGACATAGCGTTAACAATTCAGAAATATACTAGGGACTAGCATGCAAAAGGGAAATTCAACCTCCTCTCAAATCATTCTCCTCTGGGATGGAACTGTATAGAGGGCTACATCTATTTTTAGTTATATAAATTTTATTGAATTACAAAGCCGTAACACATGCATATATTTCAGCAGTTCTTTGCCACTTCCAAGTGCTCCTCAGTGACATCCGTATTGTTGTTTCCCTTTTCCAACCTCATTCTTTGCACTACGATTTCACAAGAAAAAATGTTAACATGTCCATTCACAGATCTCGCCAGCTGAACTTCATTATGTACTCTAGAGCATCAATCAAGGTTTGGCACAAATTGGCAATTACATGATAAAGAAAAAGATCCTTAATCTCCTTGACAGATAGATGAGTAATACCCCTCACAAAAATACAACTGGAAACATAACGTTTAACCTTCCTATCATTTCCTTGGCCACTATATAATACCTCTCCAATCAAACACATACACTGCAAGAAAAAATTCTAATCATTTACATTTACATAGTTCCAGAAGAATAAAAGCAATTGACTTACTTGCAGCCCTCAATTGCCAACTAGAAAATGAAGCAAGTTCTCTTTTCCTTCACCCTCCTCATACTCATGTTTTCCTCCTTGTATTCTTCCACCAATTCAGCCCTGGCACCAGCAGCATCCCCAAAACCCCCACCAAAACCTGCCCCAGCACCAAAAGCTTCAGCACCATCATCAAAACCGTTAGTCCCCACACTACCTGGCTCACCAGACTCCTCTGACTCAACCCCTGACGACATCACCAGAATCCTCAAGAAGGCGAAAACATTCACAATCCTAACACGGCTGCTGAAAACCACAGAGATCATGAACAACATAAACTCACAGCTCATAACAGCAAAGAGTGGTGGCTTAACCATCCTTGCACCAGATGACAGTGCCTTCTCAAACCTCAAGGCAGGGTTCCTCAACTCTCTAAATGAAGGAAAAAAGATAGAGCTCTTGCAATTCCACATCCTACCCGAATATGTATCAAGCTCAAATTTCGATTCTTTGAGCAACCCGGTTCAGACAGTGGCAGGTAAAGACCCCACAAGGCTTCCACTGAATGTTATGTCATATGGTAACAGTGTGAACATTTCAACGGGGGTGGTCAATGCCACAGTCACAGGAGTGGTGTACTCAGATAACAAGTTGGCCATATACCGTGTGGACAAGGTTCTGCTTCCTTTGGATTTCTTCGTAACCACTGCTCCTGCTGCTGCCCCTGTTGTTGCAAACGCACCAAAGGCAGATAAGGAGAAGTCAGCTGCAGAAGATCAGGAGGAGACAACACAGGATCAGGATCAATCTGGAGCACTGGGTATTCAAGGAACAACATTGGTGTCCATAGGGGTTGCTTTTGTTGCAGTGGCAATGTTATGGACTTGAAGAACATGATCATCTATTTGGCTGCTGGCATTTCTGAAACTAATGCGCTTCTTTCTTTTCTTTTATTTCCTTTTAATTTTGCTTCGTTTTCTCTTTCTGGATTGTATTTCGACTACGAAGAGGTTGAGTTACGTTCTTGTCTGATTTCTTCGTTTTTTAGGTTGTTAAGATGTTTTATTTGCTTTGAGTAATTTGATATTTACAAATTCTATTCTATGCAACTAGTACAGTATTTCTGGATTACAAATGAAAAGAGAAACACAAAGCAGAATCTTTGTGTTACCTCCTATTAGACTATTTCTTCATAGAAAGGCAGAGGCTTTCGTGAAAGTCTCTAACATGAAAACGCTTTCTTGTTATTGTAGACTATGAAAATTTAGCAATTTAATAGGTAGCATTAAAAGGGATTCAGATATTCTATCCCTTTCTTTGTTTCTCCACTCATATGATGACAATTATCCTATTATCAAGAACAACTTCTCAATTTTTTCAAAATCAACTTTTAATAACTACTCATAACTCATATATGTTTTTTTATTAGTGGATAGGAAAAGAGACACCAAATTAAGACAAAAAAAAATTTTCCACATTAAAAGAGGAAAGAGTTAACATACATAAAACTTTAAATAATACCACGAAAAAAAATATAAATATAGAAAATTACAATGGAAAAGAAGAAAGCAATAGGATAGATTTTAGAATTTGGACTGTAAATAATAAATAACCTGGTAATCGACTTCTTCTTCTTCTCCTTTTACTTTTTTTTTTTGGTCAGAGTATTCGGCATCATTCTACAAATAGCGAACACTAACCTACAATTTTTCAAAGATGGCCCGACTTGATACTTGATATTTTCAATTTGGGCTTTTGAGCCCTTTGTTCCAAGACAACAAAAAATAGTAGAAAACTGATAGTTGGGCCGGTTTTAGAGTTCGGGCTTGTTTTTAACACCTCTGTTGAATTGGGGCATATTGGGAATATGAACTAATATAGGGTTCAAGTCTAAAGAGAACGTTGATGAGGATCACCAACTCACCGTTTGGTTATAAATAGCACACTCATACGTAATAATACAAAGATATTATTCTTACTCATGATGTGTGGATAATATATCGAGTCATATATTTTCTATTATTGGATATAGTATGGACCCTATTCAAGCAGGGTTTATATGTCATCCAATAGGAAATAAGATATGAATCAGCATAATAGTTTATATATCATGAATACAAATAACATAACTCTATCGAATAACATAGCAAAAAAGAAAATGACGCTCATACCTGAATTAGACTGTCATCAGATTAATTATAGCTATTTAATGGAAAGCTTACACGGAAAATAAGCGACAGTGACCCAATTTTATACCTTTATAGTCATCGGTTACCATTTAACGGCCATAGTGACCAAAATAATTTATTGTCCCAGAGAAATACTAATTAGCTGGCATAGGAAAAAGGGAAATTCGACCTCTCCTCAAGTAATATCATAAATAGGAAGTGAACAAATGCACAAATGGGTGGAGTTCCATTCCAATATACAGCACTCCTCAGTCCTTGCTCTCAAAATAGATTAATTGCATTGCATGGATTGATTTGTATCCCACTTATCTGCATCAACTACTCCCATCCCATTATAATGATCCATGTTCTTAAAATTACATGTCCTCAGATTATGGCAGTTCCTTGACATCATTCAGTGCTCCTCTGGAGCCTCTGTATTAATTGTGTGGTCCCCTATTCCAACCATATTCTTTGTACTACAATATCACAAACAGTGATGTCAATCCATTCTCAGCTTACCATATCTTCTTAACCTAGTGGCATTTATCCCGATTTGTATTATCTAAAGCATCGGTTAAGGTTTGGAATAAATGCCAATAATAATAATAAGATGAAAGATCATTAAAGGTCCACGAACCCAATATGCCATTACACAACTATAATGTTTCACAGCTATAAAAATATTCCACATACCCCATCATTTTAATTTCCTTGGCCACTATATGATCCCTCTACTCACATCCCACAAATCAAACATACATTTGAGAAAAAATCCCTACCATTTACACTCTTCCTGAAGCACCAAATTAAAGCCATTTGCTAGCAGCACAGCCTTCAATTCCCAAACTAGAAGATGAACCAAGCTTTATTTTCCTTCTCACTGTTCCTACTCATGTTTTCCTCCTTGAATTGTTCAACCACAATGGCACAGGCACCTGCAGCATCCCCAAAAGCTACTCCAGCACCAAAGGCTTCACCACCATCATCAAAACCATTAGTCCCCACATTACCTCAGACTCCAGACTCCTCTCACTCTGCCCCTTATGACATCACAAGAATCCTGAAAAGGGCCAAAACATTCAGGGTACTAACACGGCTGCTGAAAACCACACAGATCATGAACAACATCAACTCACAGCTCATAACAGCAAAGAGTGGTGGCTTAACCATCCTTGCACCAGATGACAATGCCTTCTCACAGCTCAAGGCAGGGTTCCTCAACTCTCTAAATGAAGGTCAGAAGATAGAGCTCTTGCAATTCCACATACTACCTGAGTATGTCTCAAGCTCAAACTTCGATTCTTTGAGCAACCCTGTGCAAACAGTGGCAGGTAAAGACCCCACAAGGCTTCCACTGAAAGTTATGTCATGTGGTAACAGTGTGAACATTTCAACTGGGGTGGTCAATGCCACAGTGACAGGAGTAGTGTACTCAGATAATAACAAGTTGGCAATATATCGTGTGGACAAGGTGCTACTTCCTTTGGACTTTTTTGTAACCAAGGCTCCTGCTGTGGCGAAGTCACCAAGAGCTGAGAACCCATCTGCTGAACCTATGAACCCGACAATAGAGGATCATTTTGATTTTACTTCTGGAACTGTGAGTTTGATTAGTACTCAAGGAACAACATTGGTGTCCCTTGTGGTAGCTTTAGCTGCAGTTGCAATGTTATGGGGTTGAAGATGATCGTCCATTTGGCCTCTAGCTAGCTGCATTTGAATTTCTGAAACAATTAAGCACGTTTATTTGTTTCTTTAGATCTTGTTAGTTAAGTTTTATAGTTTTGGAATTCTGATGTGTTGGTGCTATGAAGATTATTATGCGAATACTTGAGTGATTACCTTCTGCTAATAATGTTTGATTTGCTTTGAGTAACTTGATACAAATTGTATGCATCGAAAACAATCTTGCCGTGAAGTCCAATATATAGTTGAAGAGACTATGAAAATTGAATAGGTGGATCAATTAAAGAAGAATGGATTAACGGGAATAAAAAAATAAACAATAGCGAATAGCAGAGAAAAGGTCAAAAGAATGAACCCAGCATTATGATAGATTTAATTTACACTACCTTTGTTTATAAAGGGTAACACTAAAATTTATAATTAACATGAAACGTGAAGAAGAGGTAATCCCCTTGTACTCTAATAAGTATCTATTTTTATTTGGGCATGTCCTAAGAAAATGATTAAATAAGAGCTAATCCCATTGCATCGATGGCATGTGCACTCTGAATAACCTTAGACTTATAAGTTTTGGACAGCCAAAAAATTACCCCTGGCAAACAATGTTACGATTTGATGATCATTTATGTCTTTTTACTAATTATTGCAACGCGATATATAAAAATAATTGTGAGTTTATATTACTTTAAATATCTCAACGTGATTACTCAGCGAATGGGATGAATTCTGCAAGAAGAATAAATGGACTCGCACAAAAAATAATTAGAAAAATGATATACTCGATATTCATATAATACTAGACTACTGATCCTTTCATAACAAAAAACTTAGGGTGAAAACTGAAAACAAACACTGTGAAATGGGATTAAGGGAAATGAATTCTCTTATAAGATGATCTAAAATTGTCACTGATACCTGTGAAGAGAATAAGTATTAGTATCCCTTTTTTTTCACACACTTAGCGGACATGGTACAAAACAAAAGAAAAAATATATGAAATGAGCTGCATTTTTAAGCTGTCATCAATAAATTTATTACTAAGTGTCTTTCAGATATGTCAAAATACTTTGTACAAATAATATGCCTCTTAATAATTCACAGCTATGTCTTAGAGTAATGTTGTTATAAATGCACATCGCCATTCATTAACATATTTTTTAACCATATAATTGTAGCTGGTATTATTAATTTTTTAACACATTTTCTGATTTTGCCGGTTATTGTTGGAGATATGATGCGTGAGCAATCTTTGTTGGCCATTTTTCCTCCTCTTATAAAATTACAACGTGCTAAGGATAATTAACGACTTTATATCTCATAAGAATGTGAATTTGACTTTCAATGTCAATGTGAAAATTGGTCTTGTTATTAGGCAATAATTTTGTAAGACTCCATTAATAGGTAATCTAATAAATCTTCTATACAACTTATTAAAACCAGAAAATCGTGACCTAGTCTCTGATGAGATATACGACGTAGAACCCTCTCCTATCTAAACCTTTGTGAAAAAAGTACATATCAAATTCAGTGGGTTACTTTTCAGAGTTAAAAAGGGGTGGATTTTTTCATATGATCCTAATCAAAGCCAGCACATGCATGCATCTGACTTCTTTGTAAATTATACGCCTACATCAAAATTGAGCTTTCACTACGTTTTCCCTAGGTACCTGCTCAAGCGAAAACAAAGTGAGATATATAGGCTTATTGGTTTCAATCTTCATCACTGACGCTCCACCATGATCCCGTTGCCAGATAAATGGACATATACGCTCACACCGCATTCCACGCATCTAATTCTTCTCACATCTTCTCTCAGTACTCTTTAACCTGTCCCTCCATGAAAAGAAAACAATTGTTCCATCACATCCCCGTCTTAATTGATCCAACACCTTAATCTCCCAACCAGCTAACAACACTTTACGCTAACAAATCACCATCAACCAAACTGTACCTTCCATTCACCATCCACAATCCTCAATATAAAACCCCACCTCCCCATTCCTCCAATGCATCAAAACAAAACAAAACATTCATTGCAAAGTACAATTCCAATCATTTAGCTAGTGTTCACTAACAACTACCCAAAACACCAAAATGAACCGATCTCTCTCACCCATCTCATTATCATTGCTTCTAACTTTCCTCCTCTATTCCACCACCACCACCACCTTAGCTGCACTCTCCCCATTGGGTGCACCGGTACAACCAGCTGCGCCAGCCCCACCAACACAAGCCCCAACAACACCTTTAGTCCCCACATTACCCCAATCACCGAGCGACAGCACCCCCGACACCCACGCCGTAGACATTGTCGGAATCCTAAGAAAAGCCAACAACTTCAACGTCTTCATCCGCCTCATGAAAACCACCCAACTGGTCAACACACTCAACTCACAGCTCATAACCATCAAATCCGGTGGCTTAACGATCCTCGCCGCAGATGACAGCGCCTTCTCTGAACTCAAACCAGGGTTCCTCAACACTCTCTCCGATGGCCAAAAGCTCGAACTCCTTCAGTTCCACGTTCTCTCTGACTATGTCTCGAGCTCAAACTTCGATACCTTAACCAACCCTGTGAGAACATTAGCTGGTTCTAAACCTGGGAAGGTTGAGTTGGACGTGATAAGCTATGGTGGAAGTGTGAACGTTTCCACGGGTGCGGTTAACACCACGATCACTGGCATCATATATAGCGATAAGCATCTTGCTATATATAAAGTTGGTAAGGTGCTTCTTCCTTTGGACTTCTTCCCCACTAAGATTGCGGCGGCCCCGAAGCTGGCGCCGGCACCGGCCGTCGAGGTGGCGAAGGCGCCGAAGCCTGACAAGGAGAAGCCGTTGGATGACTCTTCAGAATCGTCGACGTCGCAGGTTGTTCCTGCCGTGACCTCTGGGGTTACGGCGAGGGTGGGGAAGTGTGGAACGTTGGTGTCACTTGCTGTTGGAATTGTCTTCGCGGTAATGCTGACAACATAAAACTATATGGTAAGGTATAAATTAAATGTAACAGTGGCCTAGCTACTATATATGATTTATATTAATGTTGAAGAGTGTTATTATGGGGTAATGGAGTTGGAGAGTGAGATAAACTGAGAAAGCGGGAGGAGTGTATATGTTTATCAGAGTGGATCATTGTAGGGGATTTACGCATTATTGTGATTTAAGTGTACGAGATCGTTGTGTCTCTCCGAGTTTATTCCAATATAAATTGAAGGAGTGTCGTGTTATGTTTTCTTTCTAAAAGCATTATTGCTCTTTTCTGAACAAGAAACTCTCGACGGTCCAGAAAGCCAGTCATAACTATTAGCGTTGAATTTGATTATCCGTTAAAAATAAATTGACTAATCAAAGGAGAAATCTTGCGGTAAGAAATTTTTTTTGTAATTTTATCAAATAAAATGTTGTATCAAAAAAACAAAAAGAACAAAAACAAGCTGAGTATCATATTTCTCATGGAGAGAGAATGGTTATTTGCACCGTGAGAACGTCCGAGTAAAGCTTACTTTAAACGTCTTTAAGTTGTGATACAATTCATCCTTAAGGCACCATTCATTGAAGTGAAACTAAATCAATTTTTTTTTCGTACATAATTAAATTCTAATGAACAATGATATGAAATTAATTAAAAAGTTATATATGCGTAAATAACTTTTATCCAATTCTTGATTGATCAGAGAAAGCACAAGAGATGTAATTTATCAAATGTTATTCTTATATAAATTTAAACCAGCATTTGGAGAATACTCTTTTCTGTGTTCTGGATCCCTGAGGGCCATCATGTTAATTAGCTCTATTTATACTTGATTAACGGCATGGTTATAAGCCAAGGTTACGGGCCTAGATCGATACAGATTGAAGGGGATTTCTGAATCAATCAGAGGGGACCTATACGGAGAAAAAAAAAGGGGTAGCGATCTAAAAGCCCATTTCGGTAAGATTTTCTTTAACTAATGCCCACTATCCCCCTAACCTCTTGGCCAAAAAATAAAAACCGAAATTATGACGGTTTATTTTAACCATCTTTCCACTTCTAATAAGAGAGGGGGAAAAGCAATGAAAGCAAGACAACTACATTTTTATTGCTATTTTTAGCTCTAAATAATGTCATAAAAAGTATGATCATCAATGCTCAAAGAAAAATTTAGCTCTGGCAAGTGAAGTCTGCATAGTCATAACTTTTAACGAGGAAATCAACGATTTAGAATTTGGTAAGATACATGGTATTTATTGGACAAATAAGAAATGTGTGCAATAATCATCATTTCTCTTCATTTTCTTTAATTAATTCAACAGGTGGGAGTATTTGAGTTGTGTATTTTTACTCTTTTAAAGTACAAGAGATATAATTTACCGGAGCCAGCTAACAGAAAAAATTTAATGTGACAACTACATAAATTCTAAAGAATGAATTTGATAATATAAAGTGTAATTTATGTAATGTTTAACTTTTAAAGTTTTAACAACACTTCAATTAAGGAATCATTAATTCTAATTAGCTAAAGTGCTGAGTAAATTAATCTGTGTCACTTGGACTGAACTCTAAGTGATAAGAAAATGGATGAGGTAATTTAGTTGTGAGTAAATAGTTTCAATCCTTGTCATCAAATAATTAATAATAAACAAACCCGTAGAAAAAATAACAAACAAAATAAAGATTAATGAACTAATAAGTGAATGAAGAGATGAGAGTGAAGATCTTATTGTCTCTGCTAATATATCCCAATCAATTATCAATAATCCTAAACAAAACCTATCAGACAATGACTGACAATACTTGGTAAATCATTTCCTCCTTACTGATGTAAATGCTCAACCTACATGTATAGAGCCACCCGCATTTCAAATGACATTTTCTTAAACATACGTGCACCTAACTGATGATAACCTCTCTGATGATGGGAAAGCAAAATAGTTTCATGTATGCACTGTCTCAAACCTTTCCACCAATACTTTAGCCTTTTTTTTTTTCCTGTTCTGCTCACTACCAAATCATTGATCCCTCCGCTGGCACCCCTAATCATCATGATGCACCACCTTTCACTGATAGGTAAGGGAATATTACATATTTATTAGCGAATATTAATTATATTTCTTTCTAACTCCTCCGACCTATACTTGTCACTTCTCTCAATCCCAGCCTCCTCAATATATAAGGAAAGCTCCTTGGGCCTTCTTCCTCACAGCAAATCACAAAACATCAAGGAGCTCTCAAAGTGTCCAAGGCAACACTTCAGCATTCTACATCCCAAACCATCTCAACACTCCGCTCCCCTGCCCCACCCGCAAACAAAATCAACACCACCACCCTTCAAACGCTCAAAAATGACAATGAAACAACTTCTACTTTCCACTTCACATGCACTACTAACCGCCTTCTTCTCCACCATCACCACCACAACATTAGCTCAGCAACTATCCCCAGTTCAACCACCAGCATCATCACCTCCAACCCCAAAACCACCACAATCACCAGCAGCATCTCCATCATCACAAGGATTCAACTCCGTCCCCTTAGTACCCTCATCACCCAATGGTGCCCCAACACCCTCCTCAATCCCAAAAGCCCCCACCATTGACATAGTCCAAATCCTCACCAAAGCCAAGAGATTCTCCGTCCTCATCCGTCTCTTGAAAACCACCCAACTCATCAACCAACTCAACTCACAACTCGTTACCTCAGGCTCCGGAGGCTTAACCATCTTCGCACCAGAAGACAGCGCATTCTCAAAGCTCAAGCCAGGGTTCCTCAACTCCCTCACTGACAGGGAAAAAGTGGAACTCTTGCAGTTCCACACACTTTCTTCTTTCATTTCCATTTCCAACTTTGATACGCTTACGAACCCGGTTCAGACACAGGCCGGTGACGACTCTCAAAGGCTGCAACTTAACGTCACCACTTACGGCGGCAGCCAGGTCAGCATGACCACCGGCGCCGTTAACGCCTCCGTTACGGGGACCGTTTACACGGACAAGCAGCTTGCGATTTACCAGGTGGATAAGGTGCTTCTTCCGCTTGATTTGGTGCTTCCTAAGGCTAAGGCTCCGGCGCCGGCGAAAGGAGTCTCGGGTAAGGGTGATAAGACCAAGTCGTCTTCTTCTTCTTCTGCGGATGAAAGTGATAAAAGTGATACTGATGGTGGTGCCGTTCCGGTGGACGCTACTTCTTCTGCGGGTTACTTGCGTTACAAGGTAGAGATGATAATGTGGGTGCCTCTTGTTCTTCTTGTTCTTGGAGCCATCATATGAGGTGGTTGCTTTTTGCGCATGATGGTTATGTTTCGGGGTCTGAGTTGTGTAGTTACGTTTATCTGCCGATTGGCATGCGTTTTTCTTCTTTTTCCTCTTTTTATTTAGAAAAAAGGTATTTTAACACCCTAATGACGCGTAGACATTCATATGGGTCCCATGCATTATGAGAGGAGTGATGGAAAGAGAATAAGTTAAGAAAAAAAAGTAAGTAGTGAGATCCATGTATATTATGAGTGGAGTGTTTGGGTGTTTGAGAATGTGGGGTGTTAAAATAGCAAAACCCATTTATTTATTTCTTGTGTGTTTTTTAATTAAGTTGTAATTTAATTTGTTTTTTCTTGTCTTGATTGGTTTCTTTATATTAATATTGTTAAGCTCAGAGTAAAGCATACGTGTTCTGATATTTGTTTCTCAAAAACCTTATCCAAATCTATTGACAGCCAGACAAAAGTCTTATAAATTTAATGCTTGAGGCCTGAGCATTTTTGCTCGCGGTTTTTTTTAATCATTGTTATACAGAACAAATAAATGAATAAATGTCCACTAACACACTAAAGTTACAAAGTGGATACAATAATTTTTTCATTTAATTAATTAATACATTGATTGATTTTATGCGATGACGTAGCTTGACAAATGATAAGCACTGTATACATAGATTCATTTAGGTATTTACATATCTTTTTGTTAGACAGGTATTTACATATCTTCATTCATGCGTCCAATTTTTATATGATGTTTATATATATAAGCTCCCAATGAATGGCACTCCTCTCAGTCTATAATATAAGTTGTTTTCTGACTTTTTATCTAATACAAAATATAAGTTGTCATTATCACATTTCAAAAAGATATTAATGGTTTTTACTCATTTTACTTTTATATTTATGATTAGTGATAATAAATAAATGAAAATATAATTATTTAATAATGAGATAATTTATTATAAATGATAAAAATTATTTTTATCTTTTATTTTTTAATAGATCAATAAAATATAATCATGATATTAATTTTTGTGTATAATGTTAAACAACTTAGTAACATGTAACTAGCAGAGAGTCTAGATTAAATGCCATCTCTCCTAGTCCCCGTGTGTTGACCGTAGCTTACGAGTTTGACTCGCTTATGCCCATTCCACCCCCCGCGCCCCCGGAAGGCATTTTCTTGGCTAGTGAGAAAAAGTCAACGTAGGTATATAATTAAATTGTATAATAAATATATGTTATATATTTTATTATCATTAAATTTAATGAATGAATAGGTATTATACATTACATTCAATAATAATAAGATATGTAGTACTTATTTATTGTGCAATTTAATTATATACTAAATATTATTCTATCATAAATTAAAGGAAAAAAAAAGTTTGCAAATGGCAACATATGATATGTGTACACTAACAGTACAACAAGAAGTATATCATTTAATGAGTATTGTTATTTTAATATCTAAAAATAAATATTTAATTAGAACACCCACTACATTAATATTGGAAAAATATTTTTAAGCAATTAGCTAGCTAGTAGGAGTGTTCATGACCCATTCCACCTTACCAACCCAGCCCGATCCGAAGCTAATTGGAACAGGTTTGAGTCTTGAAATTTGACCTGGTACACTTTTCGGGTTGGGTTCGGGTCATATATCGAATTAGTCCGATCGGTCCGAAGTCAACTAATTTTTTAAGAGATATATATTTTTATAATAATTTATAAGAAATATAATATTTTAAAATTCAATTAATATATTTTACATAACTTGATGTTATTTATACTTTGATATGATTTATTTTAAAACCTATATCATAAAATGTCCCTAAAATTTTATTTGGTATTTGTAAAATTTTATAATTTTGCTATGTATAGTATTTAAATTCTCGTCTATTGTCCGAATGTTGGTTGACTTGAAACAATTTGGGATATAGTCGAATCATTATTAAGTCAGGTTCAAATTTAAAAAATTGGATTGAATTTAGATTTTATCTAACCTGATCCAATCCACCCCTTATTTACCCTTGTTAGCTAGTACTCTTCAACTTGTGTGCAACACGTACTAATACAATATCACTTCACCACACAACAATTTCGTCCTGATTCATTTGAAAAAAAATAAAAAAGAAAGAAAAAAACTAGGCGTTTATCTGGTGGATGGAAGTGCTTCTTCGACAGTTCACACTTCCAGTTGACATGGTTGGTAATTAAGGCTAAAGCCAGCTAAGAGCACCAGCCAGCATACGCCACAGCATAATCGGTTATGTCAAAAAGATGATGATGCCTCCGTTGTGGTGAACGCTAGCTTTTGCTCCTAATTCCTAGGCTTGACCTTACAAAGTAGTAATTATCAACCTAGCTACGGATGCCTCTTTGATTACTGTTGGTGTGGCTTTTGTGGCTGTGGCTGTGGCAATGCCAATGACATGTGAACCTCCAATTGATACAACGAGGGTCCAATAGTTATATTAGGATTGGAATCTCATCCTATTCCCTTTCCCTGTCCTGTTTCTTGAAATCTGAAACATAGGAAACGAGACAAAAAGTGTCGTTTGGATATTCCAATCCCCAGTGTGTGTTCTCATCACTTACATTTATGGTCACGATTCGATGTCGAAGATCAAAGTCCTGCTGAGCAATTGTCATAGTTACGTTTTAAATTCCGGAATCAGATTTTCTTATCCAAAATGTTTATGTCGTCTGATCTGTAAATAATGTTCTAAACTCGAATATGTGCTTCTTCTTCTTCTTTTTTAATCTGTTTTTTTCCTTTTTATTTAATTTTTAAGATATTATTGTGAATAAATTTCAAGGTCTTTTTTTCTGAATAATATCTTTATTCTAATAACAATTTAGCTGCTATATATTTACATCTTTAGTTTTGAAATTAATCGCACACAATTAAAATTTGGTATTCTTAATTTTATTTTGTCACTTGATTACACATTGTATACCATATATAGTAATGACCGAATGCGTATCTTTAGGTTGTTTCATTACTACGATTGTAGTAAAATAATTAATGCCTATGGTAACGTTTCATATGAGCATGATTGCATGAGGTATACACGAACCATTAATTTAGCCTACTTCAATGTGAAAATTTCAATGTGTGAGCGTATGTCTCCAAACTTTTTTTTTTTTAAATACATCTGAAAATAAAGGAGAAAACTACTGCTAAGGTCTCGCAAAGGAGGTCCCCATAGCGTCCCCGATGAGAAGCCCATGAATATGTCTCCAATTGTGTAAGAAACATTTAAATGTTAAACTGAGCTTTAGGATTTTGCGGATTGGTTCAGAATATCTCAAACTTAAATTTTAAATTTCAAAAAAGACTTAAACATGGTTTTAGTCTGAAAGAATAAGTAAATTTTATTTCAATTTTTTTTTTGGGTTTGATTTCGGTTTAAATTGTTTGATTTAAATCTTTATTGTTAACTTATCTATATTAAATGCTAAATAGGCTAACGGAGAGCCAAATTATTCAATCGTGCATGATAACTAATTAATAATCATATGTGATGGAGAGCAAAACTACGTAGGTTTAACAAATGTTTAAATCAAAGTCAAACGGAAATTTTTGTAGAAATGAAAATCAAAATTTGTTTATATTCAACACTTAACATAGAAAAAACTACTTTGAACTACTTATGAAGGTTCCGTACATAGAACCAATATTATATTTAATAGATAAATGATACATGTACTCACAACGTGCACTAATTAAAGGGAAGATATATACAAAAATAGTGGGTTCATGATCCTTTCTTTTTCTATCCAATCAATTTATATCTATCTCTCTTTTAATGAGTCCCAAATGAATCTATATTGTGAGTACAAATTTCATTTCATTATTTAATATTCTTGCCACACAAGAACTTCTCAATGTACAATATATAATTTAACACACACATATATTATATGAATACTTATATATACTATAAACTATGTAATACAGATAGAAAGACGACAAAGAGATTCATGAAAACAAACTTGAAATAGCTAGCGAGAAAACACACACAAACTCTTTATATAGTTATTTTATTTCAGAGAGGATATATAGAAGTTCACGGCCTCCACAGAAAGGCCACTGAAAACAAATAAAAGTAGGTCACGGCCACCACGTACGACGCTGTAAAGTTCTATCTATCAATCTTAAAGCGTAGGCTAGGATAACAGAAGAAATTTACTATACTAGTGCTAATGCTTTTACGACATGCATGGAGGAAGCAAGGCGCTTTCTTTGCTTCAAATTTAGTTCTATATGCTCTCTAATACAATATTATGACTAATTAACTCTAAGAAAAGAGATATAATAATTTAAGAAAAATTGTTGGGTAATTTTCGATCAAACATTTACCATCACACAAAAAGCAAAGGAGAGAATCTTATATAGTACTCCCTCCAATATGCAGTGGCCCCCACCTTCTTCACGAGACTTGTCTACGATATCGAGATCATGTGATATCTCCATGTTTCACTGTTTGCATATGCCTCCGTGGCCGAGTCGACTCGATAATATCGCTTGCTATCTCGGTGTAATTACTGGCCCCTAATTATAATTAATTTCCCATTTGTTCAAGAAAATTTATACCTTGCTGCTGCTAATAGCTATATGCGATGTATCATACAACTTCCCCTTTTTAACCCTTAACGAATAGTAAACTACTTGATTATATTGCAGCTTGTTCAGTTATGTCCCCCGAAATGGCTGTGAAGGTTCATGACCGATCCCATTGAATCGAACTTGGCGAGCTCTTGCTGCAAGAAGGGTCTGCTTAAAGAGTCATCTCCAACGCCAAGGAAGTCTCTTGTTAAGCCAAACTGGTTTTCATCATCATTTGAACGTGAATGTAGTTGCTTGCCCAAAATCGGTGGTTGTCTATCTTGCCACTGATCTTCAATCACAAACGGCGAGCTCAAGTTTAATGAAAACCCACCTCCAATATTTGCTTGGCAACTCACCATCTCATTATTGAAGTTCTCGGTTTGATTAGCTTGCTTGAAAATCTTCTGAATCTCCACAATATCATTGTTGTTGTTGAATGTTGGTGCTGCAGCAACATTATCATCATTGATCCTCGTAGATTCCATTTGGGTTGCTTTCTGCAACAAGGCAGTGGCTGACATGTGATGAGATGACCCTCCTTGCTGGTTCTGACAAGTTGAGTACAAAGAACTACTCATCACGCTATGCGACAACAACAATTCTCCTTTGTTCTCTTCTTGCTCCCTCTTCATCACTCCTAGCGGCATTGCCGGCACATTACAGGATAGATTAATATTATGGTCACTTGTAAACGATGATGATGCTGCTTCTGATGAATATCGATAATTCATCAGCCATGGTACCTCTGACGACGATGACGACCCGAACATGTTCATTGTTTGGACCAAATCAGGCATGGGGGTGACAACACTCGAGTTATTTGCTTGGTCTAGCCATAGAGGTAGCTTCAGCTTCTGTTGTCCTCCATGGTCTGCATCTGCGAGATTCCCCATTAATGGTTCAGGCACGGACCCACCAAATTCATGTTGAAACCCGAATAAACTCTGATGACGAGGCATTGTTCTCGGTGTTTGAGCGTTGATCAAATGATGATCGTTTCTCAAGTTAGATAATACCGCCGGAACTGAAGTCATCATTCTCGCACTTTGCTCCGCCAAGGCTTCACAAAAGGCTCGGTGCGTTATGAAGCTGTCCTTCCTGAATTTTTCAAACACAGAGAATTTATTAACAACCCTTTATTTATTATTCCTAAAACATTCTCAGTTCCTCAAATTAAATATGTCCGGCATGCATTAATTTCAATGAATTGGAGACGTTCTGAAGATATTTAATTGCACATTAAATTAGAGGACAAATTAAATCAATTTACTCTCGGCCTTTAAAAAAAGGGTTTTTTATTTATTTTTTCATTATATATTCATAAATCAATATATCTTGGCTCGAGAAACCAGTTTATTATGAAGATAAAAAAATATATAATTATTGAACTAATTGAATGGACTAAATGTTGTTGACTAGAACTGGGGTTTCTTGCCTTAAATTAAATTTGAATGCAATGGTGAATTACAACAAAGCCTTGTAATGTGGGATTCCAAACTCCTTGTGTATGTTATATCACAATCAAATTAAAGGGTACACAGTAGAAGGTACCTGGAGAAAAGTGTGCCACAGTCACATCTGTACTCTCTAGTCCCACAAATCTTGGTATGGGCCTTCCAGTCAGATTGAACTGCGTATTTCTTGGAGCACTTGTCGCACTTCCACTTCTTCTCACCGTGCTTCCTGCTGTAGTGTTTCTTTATCCCCGTGAGGTCTCCAAGTGCCCTGGAAGGGTCGTTGTGCACGCAGCTCTTCTCCGGGCACACGTACACCTTCTTCCTCACCACCTCTTGGCTCGTCCTCTGCCTCAGCTTCCACGGCAGGTTGTGCCCTCGCCGGTGCAGCTGCAGGTTCTGGTCTCTCTGGAAACCCTTGTTGCAGATTTCGCAGATGAAACGGTTGGTTGCCATCAGTGACTTCGGCGAAAGAGCTATCACTTCTGCATCTGGATCTGCTTAATTATATAAATAATTGGTTCATTCATTCAAGAGCATATCTATATATATATATATATATATATATATATATATATGGTCATTTTGTTAATCATGACTCATTAACCAGTGATTAAGTAATTATTGTAATTAGAACTCTACTTGTGAATGTAAATAAAAAGAAAATGATGTGGTAGAAGAGATTATATTGAAAGATTGAATTTAAGAAGTTCGACTTGCCTGGTGTTCCTGGTAAGCTTCTCTTTCTCTTGACTACTGGATTTGAGTTATTAGGGTTAGGATTAGGGTTTGAGTTTGAGTTTGGATCAACCAAGGCGCCTCTGATGTTGGAAGGATCAGAAAAGGCTTCTTCAGACATCATGTTTGGAAGCGAAGAAAATTGGTGTGTCCTAAACTAGCTAGCTTCCAACAAGTTCCAAAATCTTGCTCAAGAGCTTTAATTTGAAGCACATACGAGGGAGGCACTTGTAAAACAAAATAGGGGAAAAAAAATGCTGCTTGCTTTGTAGGGAAAACTGAAATAATGATAGCATTCAATAAGGATTAAGAAGGAAAAAAAAAATCTAAATTTCATTTGGTTAACATTTGAAACAAGAAAGGGTACATATATATATCCAGGAAGATATTGAAATTGGGGTTATTACATGTGAAACGCGATGACAGCACAAGTGCTGTGTTGGGTGAATTTGGAGAGATGTGATATGAAGAGAGAAGAGAATAAATAATAGTAGTCTAATAAAATTTCTTTTGTTTGGCAAACACTGGATCTCTTATCAACACGGCTGCTGTGGGTGTCAGTCAGCCACATAGACTGAGCTGGACCACTTTCTCTATCTGTCTCTTACTTTCACGCTCCATATATAGTTATACTAAGCTAGTATATACCAATACTAGCTTTTATCAAGAAAAGGTTTTATGTATATATATATATACACAGACACCAATACTAGCTTCACCTAGCTAATCAAGTAACAGCGTAATTCTACCATGTCAATTAGACGAGCTTCTAGGGCAGTTCGTACTGTTGTTTTTAGACCAACTTTGAAGTGTCTTCGTAGATTTTTCTTTTTTTTGTTTTCCTGGTGGTAAAGTGTCTTTGTAAATTGATGGAGTTATTGTTTGACCTTGCTATTACCTTTTTGTAATATCTTTTGGTTTGAAAGAAACTTATTTGTAATATCTTTAGTAGAGATTCTTAAAGAAATTTAATGTGCCTAAATAATTTTATCAAACTAGTAAAACATTGATATATTATTACTACTTTTTTTAAAATAATTATCTTTTATTAATACAACCTTGATACATCTATCAACTTAATTAAAATAGTTCGACATTTAGTTTTTTTAAACAATATCTGAAGTTCGAATTTTGTAAATAAAATGTTAGTGTAGAATTTCATCTGGATGTAAACTTATCGGATTTAAGAAAAATTAGTTGGATAATAGAATAAACTTTAAGTATTATAGATATTTAGAATATAAAAAAATCCGGTACACTCGAATCTAATTTATTAAAATTATGCAATGAATTTTAATTTTTAGTTTAAGTTTAATTTTTATGCACTCATAGTATAAAATATTTTATACTATCATTTAATTAAATCATCTCATTTAAATAATGACTTTTAAAGTAACAAATGTAATACTCAATCAACTTTATTAATGTGTCAATATGTGATTGAGTAATATTCCCTCCGCCCGATAATGTAAGTCGTTTAAGGTTATGCAAGAAATTAAGGTGATGGTTGGATTTCATTGATTGATCTTTTAAAAAAAATAAATATAAAAGACAAAGATACTCTTTATTTATTATTCATCATAAATTATCTCTCCATTAAACAATTATACTAAAATATATTCATTCTCATTCATCATATTTATAAAAGTAAAATGGGTAAAAAATTATTAATACTTTTTTAAAATATGAAAAAGATTTATATTTTGAACCATATAAAAAAATTTTAAAAACAACTTATATTATGAATAAAAAAGAACAACGTAAAACTTTTTTTCGTTAACAATATATAAAAATTAACCTCTTCTATATTTGTCTCTCAAAACATGAAATATATGTATTAAAAAGGGAGTGTTGGGGGATGGCGAGGAAGTAGTGTATCTAAAATGGATTAAAAAAGGAAAAGTATTGAGCTTTACAGCGAGATATGTAAATGATTATGCCATAATTGTTTTAAGAGGCGTAATCTGTTGAAAAGGATGGGGAGAGGGATGGAAAGGAGGGTGGTGCCGTCCGTGAGCCATCACTGGTTGGGAGTGGGAGCCCACAAAAAACTAACGTCAGACAGTGAAAATTTGATAATACATAGACATGAGATGACCGCTGCCGCTTGATGTGTCGTGCCAGACTTAACCCTCTCTGTCTCTCTCTCTCACACACAATAATCTAATCTATATTCTATATCGCATATTGCTTCACATTTCTCCACAAATTCGTTTCACCTTCCGCAGTCCCATCTTTGATCTCCTCTCCCCACTCCCCAGGATTATATTTGATTTGGGTCGTCTTTTTCATTATTTAAATAAAAAATATTATTTTAATTCATATTTATTAAAATATTAACTTGATATACTTATATTTATTATTAAACATAATATAAAATTTAAATTAAGTGAGAGTTTACATTCAATTTAATAATATATATGAATATATTGAGATGATAACTCGTAAATTATGTAAATCAAATAATATTACTTATTTAAATAACATGCGGTCAAACACGCATCATTAATTAATCCCGATCACATGATTGGTCTCGTATGAAATTCTCAGTCCTCGATGACCAATAAGGTTACTGTTATCTATTTTCATCAAAGGATTATATATTTTATGCGAATTTTGGGATTCGAATTGAATAAGGGAATAAAACCCTTTCATTGTTCGAGTTTTTGTAATCATATATATATATATATATATATATATATATATATATATAAAAGCAGTTTATATATTGTTCTCTGAATAATTTCTTTATTAAAACACTCCCTTATTGTTTTTGGATATAAAACATAGCCCTAATTTATTAGGTTTGGGCTCACTCCTATGTGGAGAAAAGCCCAAAACCAAGCTAGCCCACTTACCTTATGAGAGTAGTCAGCTAGGGTAAGAAGTGGGTGCTCATTTTGCAAAAAATCCCGCAGCCACACATAGAGAGAGAAGAGAGAACTCGGCCTCCACTCCTCCTCATTTTCTGTCAAGAGCAGTCACTGTAAATCGGCCGTTGCAAATTCGTTCATCGTTGGATCAGGCTGAAATTTGGATAGCAGGTTCGTAACAGGTGGTTCTTCATTCTGAACGGTCAGATTATTGAACAAAGGTCTGAAGTGTGAGATATTGAGCTCGAACTGAGGTTCTGTTCCGGTTTGCGGAATCAGCTTTTCTGGTTTAAGCTGTCACCGTAAATTGCCGTTTGGGAAGTCGTTCACCGTTGGATCGGGCTGAAATTTGGATAGCAGCTTCCAGACAGGTGGTTCTTCATTCTGAACGGTTGAATTGTGGAAATAAGGTCCGAAGAGTGATAAACTGGTCTCAGACAGAAGCTCCAATTTTGGGGGTATTTCACATTTCCTTGTTCTCAATTTTGTGAATTGGTGATTGATTGGTTTAGATTGTTGTTAGCACGATTTGTGCATGTATTTGAGACTCTCTTGTACCTGTTTTGATCATAGTGGAGCTATTTCATTGGTCTGGACGACCCATGGTTTTTGTCTCTCACATTGAGGGAATTTTCCACGTTAAAAATCTTGGTGCATTGTTCCGATTATTGTTCTGGTTAATTTGTATTGTTTGCTGCCAATATTTCGCTGCTAGAATTGTTGCTCCTCTTGTTCTTGCAAGTAGGGAATTGTGTGTTTAGTTCCCAACATTTGGCATCAGAGCTCTATCTTGGGCATTATTGATTATAGCTTGCTTGAATGATGGAGGCAAATACAAATAGAATGGTATCATTGAATGGTAGTAACTATCATATATGGAAAGGCAAGATGAAAGATTTGTTGTTTGTTAAAAATCTGCATATGCCTGTGTTTGCTACACAAAAACCAGAGTCAAAAACTGAAGAAGAATGGGAATTTGAGCATCAACAAGTTTGTGGTTTTATTCGGCAATGGGTAGAAGATAATGTTTATAATCACATTGCTAATGAGACTCATGCTAGAACTATGTGGGAAAAGATTGAATCCTTGTATGCTTCCAAGTCTGGGAACAACAAGTTGTATTTGTTGAATATGTTGATGAATCTGAGATACAAGGAAGGGTCTTCCATATCTGATCATTTGAATGAGTTTCAAGGAGTTTTAGATCAGTTGTCAGGCATGGGAATCAAGTTTGAAGATGAGGTTCAAGAGCTTTGGTTGCTAAATACTCTACCAGGCTCTTGGGAGACATTTCGTATCTCTCTTACTAATTCTGCTCCTAATGGTGTGGTAACCATGCAACTTGTCAAAGGTGGTGTTTTGAATGAAGAAGTGAGAAGGAAGACTCAAGGTTCTTCATCTCAATCAGAGATGTTGGTTACAGAAAATAGGGGGAGAAGTCAAAACAAAGGCACAAAGGGTAGAGGTAAAAGCAGAAGCAAGTCCAGATCAAGGTACAAAAATATTGAATGTCATTACTGTCATAAAACAGGGCACATCCAAAAGCATTGCTTTCTTTGGAAAAGGGAAAACAAAGGTAAGCAAGAGAAGAAAGAACACAATAATGATCGTGTCTCTACTGCTACGTCAGATGATCTTCTCATTGTAGGTTATGAGAACATGATTAATGTAGTATCTGATGAGTCTGACTGGGTAATTGATAGTGGTGCCTCAATACATGTCACGCCAAGGAAGGAGTTCTTCACATCTTACACTTCAGGTGACTATGGAGTGCTAAAGATGGGTAATGATGGATTGGCCAAGGTGATTGGTATGGGAGATATTTATTTAGAAACTAATGTTGAAATGAAGTTTCTGTTGAAAAATGTTAAACATGCTCCAGATCTCCGCTTGAACTTGATTTCGGTCAGAAAGCTTGATGATGAAGGTTATGTTAGCACCTTTGGTAATAGTCAGTGGAAACTTACTAAAGGCAACTTGGTAGTGGCTCGAGGAAAGAAGACCTCAAGTTTGTATGTGATGAAATCCACAATTGCAAAAGGCAATGTTAATGCAGTTGAAAGCAAAGAAGCTTCAGAGTTATGGCATAGAAGGCTTGGTCATATAAGTGAAAAGGGTCTCAATTGTTTAGCTAAAAAGGATGTACTTTCTGGTTTGAAGAATGCAGAGTTGGAGAAATGTTCTCATTGCATGGCTGGAAAACAGAGAAGATTATCCTTCAAGAAGCATCCTCCTTCAAGGAAATCAGATTTCTTGGAGTTGGTGCACTCTGATGTTTGTGGTCCATTGAAGGCAAAGTCTTTTAGTGGTGCTCTTTATTTTGTAACTTTCATTGATGATCACTTAAGGAAGCTTTGGGCTTATGCCTTGAAGACCAAGAATCAAGTCTTGGAGAAGTTCAAAGAATTCCAAGTTTTGGTCGAGCGATAAACAGGTAAGAAGCTTAAATGTATTCGTACTGATAATGGTGGTGAATATTGTGGACCATTTGATGAGTATTGTAAAGAGTAAGGTATTAGGCATGAAAAGACACCTCCTAAAACACCTCAGCTGAATGGTTTGGCGGAGAGGATGAATAGGACGTTAATTGAAAGAGTTAGGTGTATGCTTACTGAAGCAAAGCTGCCTAAGCAGTTATAGGGAGAGGCATTGCTTACAGCAGTACATGTGATTAATTTGAGTCCTACTATTGCTTTAGATAATAATGTTCCAGATAATGTGTGGTTTGGTAAGAATGTCTCTTATAATCACTTGAGAGTGTTTGGGTGCAAGATATTTGTTCATGTTCCAAAGGATGAAAGATCTAAGTTGGATGTGAAGACAAAGCAATGCATTTTTATTGGGTATGGTCAGGATGAGCTTGGCTATAGGCTCTATGACCCAATTGATAAAAAGCTTGTGAGAAGCCGTGATGTGGTGTTTGTAGAAGACCAAACCATTGACCATATTGAGAAAGTGGAGAAGATTGAATCCCAATATAGTAGTGACTTGATCGATGTAGATCCAGTCCAACCACCACATGCACAAGAACTAGTAGAGAATCATGCCCAGGATCATATGCAAGAAGACGACCAGCAGATGGGAGATCATTTAGATGCTCCAACTGATGATGTTGTTGATGATCAGCATGAAACACCTACAGATCCATCCATTGTACTTAGGAGGTCTACTAGAAAGATACAACTTTCAACCAGGTATCCTTCTGATGAGTATGTGACTTTGACTGATGGGGGAGAACCTGAATGTTATGAGGAGGCTATGGATAGTAACCAGAAGCAAAAATGGGTTGATGCTATGCAAGATGAAATGCAGTCCTTGTATGACAATCAGACATTTGGCTTGTGAAATTGCCTAATGGTAAGAGAGCTTTGCAAAACAGGTGGATATACAGGTTGAAACATGAAGGGAATTCTTCTTCCCCAAGGTATAAAGCTAGATTGGTGGTTAAAGGCTTTAGGCAGAAAAAGGGCATTGATTATGATGAAATTTTTTCTCCTGTTGTCAAGATGTCCTCTATTAGGACCGTTTTGAGTTTGGCTGCAGGTCTTGATTTAGAGATAGAGCAGATGGATGTAAAAACTGCTTTCCTCCATGGTGATCTTGAGGAGGAAATTTACATGGAGCAGTCTGAAGGTTTTAAAGCAAAAGGAAAAGAAGATTATGTGTGCAAACTCAAGAAGAGCTTATATGACTTGAAGCAAGCTCCGAGGCAATGGTATAAGCAAGCTCCGAGGCAATGGTATAAGCTGTCACCGTAAATCGCCGTTTGGGAAGTCGTTCACCGTTGGATCGGGCTGAAATTTGGACAGCAGCTTCCAGACAGGTGGTTCTTCATTCTGAACGGTTGGATTGTGGAAATAAGGTCCGAAGAGTGATAAACTGGTCTCGGACAGAAGCTCCAATTTTGGGGGTATTTCACATTTCCTTGTTCTCAATTTTGTGAATTGGTGATTGATTGGTTTAGATTGTTGTTAGCACGATTTGTGCATGTATTTGAGACTCTCTTGTACCTGTTTTGATCATAGTGGAGCTATTTCATTGGTCTGGACGACCCGTGGTTTTTGTCTCTCACATTGAGGGAATTTTCTACGTTAAAAATCTTGGTGCATTGTTCCGATTATTGTTCTGGTTAATTTGTGTTGTTTGCTGCCAATATTTATTCTTTAGAATTGTTGCTCCTCTTGTTCTTGCAAGTAGGGAATTGTGTGTTTAGTTCCCAACATAATTATCTCCTGTACATTTCTTTGGGGTTTACTAAATAGTATTTTAAAGGTACTGATTAAGAAAATAAAGGAGAAAATTCTATCTTGAAAAGAAATATTTTTATGTTTTCAATGCTTTGAATCAATCACTAAGTTTAAAAAACTGTCTTTTAATTATTGATTAATGCTACTAGAATATTTGGTAGCAAAATCTAATTTTTTTTCAAGGAAAAAAAAAAATACACTGTCAGTTAATGACATAATGTTATGGGGTTCACCTATGTAGCCTCTGAATGCCACCAGGGGGAGCTGCACTAATTAGTCACTCAGTTCGTCGGAACCTTTTATGTGTCTCTCGAGGATTAATCAGTCAAACGTGACAAATAAACAGCATCGCAAAACAAGTGAAGAACACCCTTTTTAACCGAGTTGACCCGGTCGTATATATCTGCGCGTATCGTACGTCGTCATCGTCCTCTCAACAACGTCATTCATAATTTTGTCGTAGCAAAAATGTTAACTTATAATCCAGTTAAAAACAAGCATACTTTATCGAGCGCTAAGCAAGTTGTTTCAACAATAAAATAATAATAAAGCGAGTAGCTGATCGACTCTAATCTATGGGCAGAGTAAATTTTGAAATGAATTATATGCTTTTATATTATTTCGCAAATAAAAAAGTTTCGATGTTAACTGGGGAGAGCAGAGGATGGCATATGAAAAGGTCATCAATAAAGATCGACAGACCTTTGAAAATTTACGTGCACGTTGGGCTGATTTGAAAGATAATTATTCTATTTATCGAGGTTGACGGCTAATTTAATTTGCATTCCAATATTTAATTTGACACGGGATGGCGTTATAGACTTATAGCTAAACACAACAAAATGTTCCCAAATATATATTTTTTTTTATAATTTAAAAATGCTTAACTCTCAAAAAAAAAAAAAAAAAAAGTTCCCACATAAATTATCACACTCCTGTTGAATTGAATATTACATAATTTATTTTATGACGCAAATCGTAGAGCCGTGGATAAAGGGGAATTATGCAAGCAAGCAATTTTGTTGAATATTTAAATACTAAATTACCAAATATCACTTCTCAGTATTATTATTATTATTATTATTATTTAAGAACGCACATTCACTTGAGTGACGTCAATTCAACCATTTGGAATTTTCTCTTGGAAAGAGAATGGCTGCTCTGCCCTCATTTTTCTTTTTGTGTTTCTCATTAATTATGCACAGCATCCTTGTGTTCCTTTTTGTTTGTGATATAACTACAACAAGATGATTACGTCCTGTGTTAGGGAAATATATCTATCTATCTGTACTTGGGCGTTCTTCTGGTTATTAATTCCACCAACGTCCGTATATAGTTAAATCCTCCCCTTCCCCTCTCCTAATTTATTAAAGGGGAAAGGTACGTATAAATCATTGATCATAGAATGCTAGCTAGCACTTGATGATTAGGCTTTAGTGGTGAAACCTATCCCTGGCAAGAGAAAACTTCTTTAATAAGTGGCATGCACGAAGTTGAATTATGCTACTAATTAAGTATTTAATATATGATTGGCTGATGTGAAACTATTTACAATTATGAAATGTTTGATTGTACTACTTATTACTTCTTAAAAATATATTTTTAGTGCCTTCTGAGTACATGGCTCAAATTCGCTTCATCAAAAAGTTACCAATTAGTTTTTAACTGATTGAAGGCAATGCGATTTAAGGAATCAGAGAGAGAATTCAAATAAACTCTAAATGATACACTTTTCTTTCATGTTGAAGATTATTTGTACATCGTTTCACTGAAAATAATTTGCACAATTTACTATTTTTGTTTTTCAAAACACTAAAAATAAATATTTTTATTATTATGCATTTGAATATAAAATAACTTATCCATAAAATATACTTTAAAAGTTACTTTTACATAAATACTTAAATAAATTATTTATCAATGGCCCTTATAGTATTAATTAACCTCTAATTTCAGAGAGATTATTTAAAGGCTGTATATTGATTTAATTAATTAGGTCCATAAAACACCTATAATTAATGTTTGAAAATATATATGAACAGAAAAATAAATTTAACTGTACATAGTTTCTAGTTCTTGCTAATTTTTAACACGTGTCAATGCAGTCATGGCTATATATATATACTGTAAAATTAAAGTACGTTAATGACAAGATGTTCATGTGGACGCGGCCATGCAGTCATCAACAATCGTGGCTAGACACTCAGGATTAGTCACAAGACAATATTTTAACAGAAATCACAGGACAATATGAGAGCTCTGACACTGCATCGAGCAAATAGCTATATATTGTATTGAACTACTTTTTGGCTTAAGCGTTCAAATCTTCCACCCAAAAGGCATGAATTAATGGATTGTTTTTTGTTTTAAAAGAATCATGTCATCGATCCTTTAATATATATACTTCTTGTGATATCACGTCACTGTATATTTCTCTTGGGAATCAAAAGTGGAAATTTAAAATAAATATTTGCAATATTTTAAACTTTGTTTTATAAAAAAAATATATATCTAACTCATTATGTCATCATTCACCCCGCAGCCACTGGAAATTGGGCTCCCGTCTTCCCATAATATTCCTCATATCATCTCTGTGTTGGTAACAGTATCAATTCCTAAAAAATTCCTTGCATTAATTGTTTGTCACGAGTTTGATAATTGATATCCAAATTTTCAAACCCATGGAGACTCACGTGCATGCCTTACCAACCCTACTCAGACGTACAAATAACAAGATAATTACTAAGCGAAAAGCATATTTAACATAGCTTATGCGTTGTGTCCTCAAAAAACAGGAGAGGACAACAGGGTGGATCGATGGAGCCATCGTATACCTTTTATTGTCTCCCCCACCTCTCTCTCTCTCTCCCCCTTCTTATTCTGCAATGCATTTGTTTCTTTATATGAATTAATTACCAATATTCAAAGGTATATTTAACGATCTGATTAATATGACTCAAATTGCATCTGTTTGTTATAGAAATAGCGATGTTTCAACATTAGTTTTCAAATTTATATATAAGTCTCAAAATCTTATTTAAAAAACAAATAAAAGTTATTTAAACTAATAAAGTTTTAATAGTACTCTCTCTCTATATGTATATACTATTACAAAATAGCTTTTTTTAATCACTATTTCGGTGTGCTGGTGAACTATTGTTGTTCCCCCTTCCTTCTCTCTTTGATAATCAAGTATTTTTAACTATTAAAGAAAATATTATTATAAATGTAGGTAGAAAAACATACGAGAATAGGAGCTAAACTGTACTTCACATTTACTTTCCTCTTATTTTTTTGAAAAACTCAAACAGATAATTATCAAGTATTAAACTTGAAATGCAGCACTAACAATATTAGATATGTCAGAAAGTAAAAGCTTGGATATACAATAAAATGCTCATGAGCTAGTTTTCTAGAAATACAAAATAATAAATGCCAGGAAGTAAATAAAAAGGAGATGAAGGAGAAGAGTATACTATACAAGAGCTTTATACTGGTTCAACTAATCTTGCCTACATCTAGTTCTCAACAACTGTTGAGTTCAACTAAAACATTTCTCAACCTGAGAAAGAAAGATAATAGTTTTTACAGTAGCCTTTCCAAACTCTTACTTGTGACCAGTAACAAACCCTACTGTCACAAACCAAGTAATCTTTGACTAGTCTCTCCAAGGTAAACCATTGACCAGCAAGTACACTCTGCTGTCACAACATGAGTAGGTTTTAGCTAGCATCTTCAAGCTAAATTGTGACCAATAGTTCACTTCTACTACCATGTTCCAAGTAGTGATCTTTGTTTAGTCTCTCCAAGCTAATCACTCACACCGATCACTACTGGATTAAGGAAAAAAAGGTTTATGTTTGGGTTTACTACTCAAACTAACTTACATTCAAGTTTCCGTAAGATATACAATAATAGACTTGGGAAAAACTTGAATGACTTCTTTCTATGATTCTTCCTAGGAAGAACGTATGATCTACTAAAAATGTAGAAAGAAGATTTTTACAAACAAAAAACTGATTTCAAGAAATAATAAACTTTACAAAAGAATGAGGAGAAATTTTCTCAGTGTTTCAACACTTATGCAACGTCAATCTTATTTTCATTGTAAGCATAACATCTCTATTTATAGTTGATATGCATTTATGACGGTTGCCCTTTATCAGTTTTTCAAGTGGCACGTGTTAATAATCTATTTGTGTCTTGAAAAGTAGTTTAGAGGAATAGCTCGTTGTTTGTCAGAGTTGTTGTAGAAACCATTGTGAAATAAAAGTTTTTGAGATCACCTTCAAAAACTACTTTTTACTTTCTGAATGAGGTTTCTGAACTTTTCCTTCTAAAAGCTGGGGTAGTTAACCCAATTAGCAGAAGAGATGACACACCAATCTGTAATTGGGTTTGACTTTAAATTGGAATTTCAAATTTCCTTCTTTTTCCTATAGAGTGCACTATTTAACTGGAAAGTAAACTTTCTGAAGTGTGCTATTAGTTACTTGATAAGTCTTTGATTTTCCAATCTTCAATCAAAGTTTATATATGGTGAAGTGATTGCGATCATGATGATTGAAGGTTGTTGAACACATTGGCTTCAAAGATGGATTGAAATATTCACTTGAAGCATACTTTCTGAAGTTGCGTGCTATATTCTGAAGATCCGTGTCTTGGTTTTTTGTACACGATGATTTTCTTCAATCCATTACGTATGTATATGTTCATTCCACGATGTAAATTTCACTTGCATTTAGTTCCTATCTCTTAAAACGAGATAAAATATGTCTACACGTGTAGAGTGAAATTATTTACGCTTTAAGAAACGTGTTATGCTCGTGAAAAGTCCTGTGTAATACTTCAAGAAACTCAAGATGGATATTAGTCATTCTTCAAAATATTTTCTCTAAATTTATTGTGTTATCAGTCAAAACATTTTTAATTAACGTTTTCTGAAGGGTTCTGGAGCTAACAATAAATACGAAACTTAAAGCCTTTTGTATTAAAAAATGGGATAAAAATCGGCCAAACTCATTAGCAGTGGAAAATTTAATTTCATCTGATTATATTAATACGTGAATTATTATATTATTAAAGATTTTGATTTTGATACACTGATAAAATAAAATAAAAATGTATTCTGATATCCAATCATTTGTTTTTGTATTAGTATATATGATTAACTCTTATATCAACTACTCGAATAATCATGTAAATGAAAAAAATTAATTGAATTATGCTGTTGATGCTTCAAAATAAATTTTTATTAAAAAATTATAATTGGATTATTTTATTTTAAAAAGTTGTAACTGAGTTTTTATCCTTAGAATTTTGTACTATCAAGAATTCAAATTCTAAAGTCGTCATTTTAGAGAAACCTATAAAGATTTTATGGATCAGTGGATATGTGTTTTATCTTTTTGGTCAAGAGGGATGATCAGCAAAACGGGCAAACAACAACAAATCCAATGAAATACCTAGCCCAAACTGACCGATACAACAAAGCTGCTGACGACAAAATTGGTCCTAGCGCTTCTACACCGATGCATGATTTCTTGTTTCTTACCCTCTTCTATTGGGCTAGATACATGAGAATTGAAGACCAAAATTAAAAAATAAAATAAAATAAAACAAAAGGATACTTGAGAATCAAGCAAGGATAAAAATGTAGAGGACTGGGATTTGACCCATAACAGGGCAACTGGAACCAATTTATTATACTGTGTGGTTCTGTTTTAAAATGTGAAGATAATTCTTTTTAGTGTTATGATTGATATAAAACATTTTATCATATAATGTAATTATTCATACTAAAAAAATTTAAATACCTTTCATCAACTATAAAAATGAAGCTTACAAAATTATATGCATGAAATAAATAATAATGTATCCTTTGAAAACCTGTTTTTAAATTTATACTCATTCATTTTAAAAGTTAATAATGGTGCTTGATGCATTTCGTGTCTTCTATTCATGCATCGTTGTAAAATTAAGTTCGACTTTGTAGTTTTTATCTTAAACTAATTAAGTTGCGCCTTTTTCTTAATCTAAATATTCTTTGTATCTAGAACACAGTCGTTTTTAAAATGAAGAGTGTCAGTTGGGAAAGGAATCAAATTTCTCCATTCTAATAAACTAATCAAAATCACCCCTGTTGCTTCTTTGAAAAGTAATGATTGCGACTTGAAATAAAACGATCGTTATATAGTATACTTTTAAAACAGTAAACAAGGTAAAGGAGACTATTATTATAATAAGACGTTGTTGCCAATGAGAATGGGGCAGAAAGACATGGGTCCCCGGGGAAAAAGGAACTCATAAAAAGTTTGGAATCTTTTTATTTTTCCTTTGGCCATATATGACAAATCATGAGTTCAGAGAAAAGTAATGAAAATTGGAAATGGAGAGATTCTGGTGGAACCACAAATTCCGTCCAGTAATGAGTCATAGATCACATTTGTATTTGGTAAATTAATTACATCACAAGTAATCATATAATTCTTGTGATATTAGTGTAGATACATATACCTTCTGCAAAGAGTAAAGTTATTTTAACGCTCAGAATAAGTATATAGTCACTTTATCATTATTATCATTGAATATTAAAATAATTTCTTTTTTTGAATTATTTTGGAAATTTTGTGCTCCTACATAATACTTTATACTATTGTAGTCAAAGTGCAGTCAAATTTTGGTGAGGAAACACTTGATTATGGAATATCACACGGATACTCTTTTCTCTGAGGTGTTGGGTGTTCATCTCTTCAGGGTGTTAGCATTTCTTTACTATTGTCTAATATAGGAGGGTACTTGTGGGAAACTAAAATATTTTGGTGACGGACCATGAAGTTGAACACTTGGAGCATTTCTGAAGAGTATCTACTTGGCAACTACACAAGCTTCGTGAAGGACGTAATTAACCATGAAATCCTCCAATAATTGGAGGTCTTAAGGGACGACGAAAGATGACAACGTAAATCGATTTGAACTAAGTCTCTCAACGTGATCATGTGTATCGGTAAGTTCCAAATCCAAAGCAGCTTTCGCTGCTCACCAACAAACTTAAAACATGGGTTTCATCGGTTTGTTTGCAACCAAAATGTTAGTAAAAGGCATACATACTCTTCGCTAGTTGCTTTTGATCAAACTCTGAGCTTGTTTGCAGGATTCCAGTTCAGAACAAATGTTTTTTTACCATTTGTTGGGTTAATATTTTATTAGCATTTAGATCATACCCAGAAAAGAAAAAAAAAATGCTAGATAATCGACTTTGCCAAATTTTATTTGTTAGAACTTGGCATGAGTATTGATTTTAGATGAATAAGTGTGCATTTCTATTGAAATTTTTAATATTATATATATATATATTTGATAATGTAGCATTTCTGAATAAAATTTGTAGGGACTCATGCAAAGTGTAGTGTAGCCCCCACGTAAATTGGGGGTTCGTGGTTCGGTAGTGTTTAGAAACTAGAAGCTCTACAGGACACAGGAGGAAGAAAAAGACAAGAAAACAAGGACAAAGCTAATGGTCAAAATGAGGAAGTTTCAAGGCAATGGAAGCTCTTTAACATTTCAAGAATCAGGTCGCTTTATTATGTCTTTGCAATAAGACAACTCACGTAGTTCTCCCAAGGACAGAGGCCTCAGCGCAGAAACCTAAGCTATCGGTGGCAGGAAGCTCTCAATAGCATCTTCAATTCTTGTAGGCTATAGTACTATTATGCCACGCCACTGGTCTTAAGAGAGATTAAAAAATAAATAAAAAATAGTAATAATAAAGAAGAAATGTTTTAATTTGTCAGGTTAAACCTTTCCTTAATTTTCACAGCAGATGTCCAATCTTCATCAGTTTATGAACACTATGATCCAAGGACTCCGAGCATTTAGAGAGAGAAAAAAAGTTATGGGAAGAATCAACAAGATAAAATTTAGTTACTACAAGTACAAAGTTGATTTGCTCTAAAGCTAAGTGGAGGAAGAAAATCCAAATGAATACCATAAAATTTTGAGGATCCTCATAATGGTATCAATTCTCAAAAATCAAGTTCAGACTTGAGAGTGATGGATAGCTTGGCAGAACAACGTCAAATACAAACTCCAACGACACCGTTAGCGAAATTATATTTGTTTATTCTTTTTGTTTGTCTAGCTATGATTAATAGATGGAGTCAGCGTCTCAGAGGCTATTATATTGCTCGTATGTATTATCAATTATGTAATCCAATCAAACAAGTAACTCCCTTTAGCCATTAATCTGCTTTCTTTTGGATACATTTTCCTTTTGCACATTATCAGTACTACATCATGGCTGAGAAAGTGACACTAACTCATTATGCCATTATATGAACTTTAACTCACAATTTTAATTTTGTGCAAAGCTGAATTTATAGCAGAACTACTGTGCATTGTGCTGCTGAGGTGTTAAGCAGATAGTATAGCATCAACATTTTCACACGCGCAAGTTGCTAGTGCCAAGAAGGTGAAGGTCAATTCAAGTGAGTAAAGCCAATTTGGTTGGTTTCTGTCTTCTTCTCTCAAACTTTACATGCAATTGATTGGTTCCTCTCCCTCTTATCTTCGAAATGTTAGCATGTGCATGGGACTAGGGCCATATATATATAATGCGGATGACACTTTGCTAGCTCTTATTTGAAGCCAGCCAAATTGGCATCATCGGCACTAGTTGATTCTTTTGGGCCCTCCTTTGTACGAGAACAAAAATTATTTTGATGGAGGGAGATCAACAGGCCTCTAACTACACTTTTCCACCGGGTTTCAGATTCCACCCATCTGATGAGGAGCTCATAGTTCATTACCTACAAAACAAAATCAGCTCACGTCCACTTCCAGCATCTATTATAGCTGAAATAGATCTTTATAAGTATAACCCCTGGGATTTACCAAGTATGTTCTTTCTCATCCACTCCTTGTGTTTTCTAAGCCTTTGTTTATCATTATAGAAAGGATGACCTGCTGCACAAGGCTCTTATCTAATGGAGTAGGCTGGTAGATGTACATAGTTTTACTCTTGCAAGTGGAGAGGTTGTTTTTAGGATATGAACTTGTGACCTTCAAATCACAAGGCAGCAATATTACTGTTACGCTAAAGCTCATCCTCTATGCCTTTGTTTATCACTATAGCTAACAAAAATGAATCTGCTTAATTTGCTTGATCTTTTACTTATTGTGCAGAAAAGGCTTTGTTTGGGGAGGAAGAATGGTACTTCTTTAGCCCCCGAGACAGGAAGTACCCAAATGGGTTAAGGCCAAACAGAGCAGCAGGTTCAGGATACTGGAAGGCAACTGGAACTGACAAGCCAATTCTTACTTCTTGTGGATCGAATCGCATAGGGGTGAAGAAAGCTCTGGTGTTTTATGCAGGCAGACCTCCAAAGGGGACTAAGACTGACTGGATCATGAATGAGTATAGATTGGTTGACACAACCACCAAACCAGCCAGGCTAAAAGGTTCTATGCGGGTAAGTTCTTATGTACATAAAAATTTTGTCTTGTTTAAGAAGAAAATATGTGGAATAGCTTTCAAGTAGGGGCTTGAACTACACTAACTAGTTTCCTAACAGCGTCTTAAACCAATTCATCCAACACATGATTACTAGGAACTTTAAAATTGTTGAAAACAGAAATTCAGTCCACAAGCCTAGACAAAACCATCTTCATAACAGGTCATGTCGGCAAATTTTCCAGGTATATGGGAGGTATAGTTTTAAGGAGGTATTGTGCTAATTCTTAGGATATGTTTGGTTCAAGAGTAAAAATGGAAGGAAATTTTTCATGATAAGTTTCATGTATTTATACACATAAAACTCATTCATAAAAAATCTCCCCCTATTTTTACTCCTTATCAAACACATTAACAAATTATTATTCTTTTTATTTTTTGGTATGGACTAATTATCTTCAGGGATAGAATTTTTTATATTGCTTTTTCCACCACCGTTAGTTGAAAACTGCTGACAAAGCCAATTAATCCAAACAGTAAGCCAATTAATCCAAACAGTAATGTATAACAAATTCCCCTAGATGAACAGCGTATGCCAGGCAACTTCTTCAGGCATGAGGACTTCAATCTTGTGCATTTAAAATGAGATTTATGGTTTTTAAAACGCAAATGGCTGACACACCAAACATCTTAGGCCAAGAAAATAAAAAACTAGGATTATTTTTCAACCAGCTAACTTGCAACGTCAATTTATACAATCTTCATATTTGCTTTTCCAATTGTGATATCTTACTCGTAGTACTTGAACTAGATGCAGTAATTTGCATGTCCCCTTGCTTTCACAGTTGGATGACTGGGTACTATGTCGGGTTCGACACAAAGGCTATACATCAAAGAACTCATGTGAAAATCACGATAATCCCTGTGAATCAACCTTGCTATCAAATCTACCAAGGTGTGAAGATTACCCAACAAACACGAACTTTCATTCTGACATGATCAATGATTATCAATACAAAGACCATCATCAGATCATGGCCTCTATCCTTGTTGGAGTTGGCCCTATACCTCCCATTGAGAACATGTCAAGTTTGAACTTTAAGGGCAGCAGAGGAAATGGCCTAACTTCAGTTTATGAAGATGGTTTCAATAAAGAGAATTCTCAGATGACAATTCCTCCGTTGGACAGTTACTTAAACACACTGAAAAGAAAATCTAATGAGAATTATGAGAATCTCATTTCTTTTAACAGGAAGTTCAGCATTGAGAACAAAGTAGACGAATCTTCTAGGACAAATAAAGGGTTGCACTGCTATAACCAAAACCAGTCTCAAGATGAGATTTTCAACGGGAGCCCACCAGAGCCTAGCATCAATTTTCAGGAGCTAAATGAAATAGCCTTTACAGGAAGATACCCGCAATAATAAAGTGACTAATCACAAGACATTCAACAATCCCTATACTCCACAGGTAGATTTTCATGGATACTATAGGCCTCTCTATAATGTTCAAGCGAATTATGTTCTTTATGGGGCTTCCTGCAACATGGGGCAGTAAATAGATATGGAAGTTTCCATGTAGTCATGAAATTCCTTGACAACAATGTGAATAATGATATGGCCATATAAACAAGCTTGTCTTTTGGCCAGTTGGCCTTTCCTATGTCATTTCAACTAGAACTTCATCCAACTCAGTTATGATAACTTAACAGAATTTATATTTCTCCAACCTGCAGGAGTTGCATATTGTCTCAAAATTACATTAAAGTACTAAGCTTGTTGGTAGCTGTTTTTTGTAAAGAATACCTCCTTCTCATACTAATGCGTTGAACCAGCGTAAATAATCCTGAGCTTGCATAATGTACATGAACCGCGTTATGGATAGTCTCCTTCAAAAGCTCAAATTACAACGTTTAGGTACATGAATGACTTTATATCTTAACAAGAGTAACGTGCGCTGTAAATATAAATTTTCTGACTAATATATGAACTTTCATCTAAAGAGAAACAGATGAGCAAGGGAATGTACAGGAAAGAGTTAATGACATATTCCAGTGACACATTAATACATAAAAAATTACAAAGCATGTTGGTAATAAATTATGTTGCTGTCCTCCAGCGGCTGAACAAGAATGTAACGTTGGGAAATTATACAGAAAGCCATTGGATGGCTAAAACCGCGATACAACAGGTACAAGGGAAGGAGCTAGAGATCGAATCACCTCAGTGCACTGAAACAAAAGAAGATATTAGTTTTGTTATGATGAATAAATTGCAGCCGAATATCAAAATTCTAGTGTATTGGAACTCAGAGGTATCTTCTTTGCAGACACCGAATGCTGATCATAAAATTAAAGCAGAAAAAATTTACGATTACAGCAATATGGCCCATTCCTGCTAATTGGCTTTAAGTAAACTAAAGAAAGCAAATCATGTGAAAAATCATGGGTTTCAGGAAGCTGGTTGCAGAGTTCAACAATGAAAGCAAATTAGCAACAGAACAATTAAATTTGAACAACAGAACCAGATACCATTTTCATTGTCTTAGAACATGTTTTAAAATTTGGATTAGAATGCTTGGGGATTGAGGGTAGGATGTAGAACTTACTTGTATATATAGAGAAGGATGCCCAGAAGAACACACAGCAGAATGATGTCGATGCAGAAATTTTGATTAGACCTCAGCTGCAGAGGAAACAAAAATTGTTTTTTATGGGAAACTTGCAATATTTCCACAGAAAGGAGGGTGCAATTAATCACTTCAATTACCTCAGTGAGAGTTTTCTTCAACCTTACGTTAGTGTTTTTCACATCATCTCTTGCCCTATCCACCTGTATGATCAGGCAACGGAAGCACCATGTAATGCATTTATGACACAATTGCAATAGAAAAGCAAGATTCAGTAAAGAACATCTTTTACCTTTGTGTCAATTTCGTCCATTAGAGGAACTTGCCTATCTAATTCCTGAACATAATTGAAGGGAAAAAAGAGAAAAGGATAAAAGAAAATGATTATCCTCTTAAAAAATCTAACAGCTCCAAGTGGAATTCCCAAACAGGATTGACAACAGACCTCATTCATATCATGGGCTAGATTCTTCAAGGTATCCAGTCCCTCTGATATGATAGCGAGCCCTTCATCCTGTACAAATAAAAATTCGAATCATCTAAGACTGCTGATCAACGATTGACACATACCATTAAGTTGCCATAAACATCAAGCCCTTCCTATTTCATGTCACATGCCTGTTTCATCTTGCGCATTTCATACTCTTCCCTAAATTGACTGGATTCTTCACTTTGATTGAAATACTCACTGTCAAGATGTGCATCTGAGTTTGGGAATGACAGGAACAAGTATTATTAAGAATCAATTCAAATCAAATGCTGCTATTATTAAATGCATTTAGTATCATCAACAAGAGAAATTCTTGCATGTTCTTGGAGCACATTTAATGCGTGCTTCTAGAACAACAACAACCACCACCACCATTCATTTTAACTCATAATGCTTAAAAAGTTATATAAAAAATCAAGAATGGGTGATCCGGGATGCTAATGTTCTCCAGACCATGCAAGAATTTCTCCGTCATCGGTGATCACCTGAAGAATCAAACTTGATATGCGGATGAGATGAGGAAGCTGTCCATGGTCCAGTTTGATTGGCAGCACCGGTAATGCCATCCGGTATTGCTTGGATTCTTTCCGGCAATGCCTGAACAATATCTTGACGAATGGCTAGATCTTCATCTGTGAGACCTTTAACCTGTTTGTTATGAATAGTATTAGAATTAAAATTGAGGCCATAAAAGTTGCGCATCATAAAGAAGAAAAACTAAAATGAAACAAAGATTCATTGACCTTCTTATGGGCCAATTTGCGGAGTTTAGGAACCTCGTCCATAAGTCTACCTTTGCTTCTACGGACCTCTGCATTCAAAGCCGCAGCAGCTGCCCTGTTCTTCTCCGTCAAGGCAACTTCCGATTTCTGCATTCAAATAAATAAATAAGCTCTTCAAATTTTCCAAGCACCCTCAACAAACAAAGAGAGGAAGAGGGAAGAGAATGGAACATTGAGGGCGGCTTGAATAGTGGAGTCAACGGCAGCATAGAGGCGAGCGAAGGCGTCATCGCCATGGGCGTTGAGCTCGCGCTGCTTGTCAATGTCGTATCTGTCGTATTTCTGGCAAATGTTGTCGACCCGGAAGAGGATTTCTATTACCGACATCTTTTATTAATTTCTCTTGATCAGTTTCTTGTTTTCAGGAAGAAGAACAGGGGGTGCAGTGCACCTAACTCATGGAATAGAATAGAAGTGAGTGCTCAGAGAAAGCAATAGAGAGAGAGAGAAACAAAAGGGTCGTTGATTGTGGTGGTTGTCTCTGTTGTTGTGTTTGTGGAACATGTTATGTTACATGCATGCATGCATGCATGCAGCTTCTCCTCCCTCTCCGTGCAGTGTTCCTGTTCCATCTCAAACGCAAACTAACGAGGCGCCGAGCGCACAGAACGCTGCGACAGCGTGGCAATGCCAATGCGTGTCTCTATCCTTCTCTTGACTTCGTTTCTCCCCGCTGACAACTCCTTCCATTTCAACATCCTCATTTTCTCAAAAAAAAAAAAAAAAAAGATTCTGTTTATCGTCTTGGTCTTTAACATTTTATTATCAATAATGTAATTCTCTAATTTTTTCTAAAGACAAACCTCAAATTTCAAAATTATTTTCCAAATTATATGTATTCAAATCAAACTAACTATTTATATTCTTTGGAAAAAAATTTGATCACAACTACTGACTCAAAAACACCTCTTTTCATCGGACAGTTAAATATTTTAAATTATTAATTAATAAATACAAACTATAATGATGATTGGAAAACATGTTATCCGTTTAAAATGTTTTTATTTAGCCTACACTTCTCTTCCCCATTTATAGGTTTCTTCTATCTTCTTGCCTATTTATATTTGTACATTTGTATACCTAACATGTAAAGTTATTTATACGTCTTTGGAATAGTGCTATTTAAACACCAAAAGTTGAATGGGTGTAAAATGATGGATAGAGTTTTCGAAATCCACTATTACATATAATGATTAATAAGTGAATGTCCTAATAAACACTTACTTTTTAGATATTTAAATAGTATTTTTATACGTCTTAATGTCCTTTCGCTTAACATGATTCTTGACCATGAGAAAGGCATGTTAAATGACATTCCAGCTAGATATACAAGGTCAAAAACCCTAACCATATTCCTCAAGATTAAATTGTTAGATAAGATAATTTTTATGTATGTATTTTAAGCTTATGACGTAGACCAATGCATAAGTCCAAATATCTTATGTTAAAATTCAGGCCAATTTTTGTATAGAGTAATTAAAGATTGAGAATAGAACTCTAGACTTGATACCATGTTACGAGCTATCCCTTAAAAGGCCTGCTTAAAGCGTTAGATAAATCATGTTAACAGGCTTTTATCTCAACCTACCTTACCCGGAAGTCACCAAAATTATTTTTTCTAGATGCGGCAGTTCATTAGCTAATAAATTATATCAATGGAAGATAACTTGCTACGAAAGAGAGTACCAAATCTAATTAGCTCTGCATCTAAGGTGAAAACCACACATCCAAACAAGGTCGTGATGTTGTGGTAACTTGATCAAAACTACCATAAACGTTGAATTAATTAGTACCAGAAAATGGCAGTGATAAATGAATGATGAGAACACAAGCAATCCCATCTTTCAAACATGAAGGAGCAAGACAGTCACCATCAACTGTAAAAACGTGCAAGCAATATGTATTCCGAGTTTCCAACACCAAACACCAAATTTCTCACCTCACATTAGTCCCTTTGAAGCAATCTTATTTTCATATTTAGAATATGATTGTGAGAGACCATCGAGAAACAATTTCCACACAGAAAGATCCCAACATGATTCAAGACAACGAAACTAGGAAAGACATGATTGGATTGGAAGGGGAAAACAAAAACAGACAAATGCAAGTAACCAAGCTACATTGATAACAACGAAGCAAGCTAGCTAACCCATCAAACAAAACTTGCCTCGTTGCCCCTATAAAAGAAACCATTTTCTAAAACGGGAAATTTCAGCACTAAACTAAAAAGTTACCAAATGAATAAACCAATTACACATAAATTAAAATTGCACAGAATATAGATCGATTTTCACAGAAGAAGCCCAAACTTGACTTCCTCCAACAACGGTAATCATTTCGCAGCTACAAAATCAGCAAGTGTAATCAAGGTTAAGCCCAGGGAAAATTCACAAAACAAAAATAACCCTGGTAAACTATAAGCAGAAACCACAAAAATAACAAGAAACGCAGCGTTCAATTCACTGAACGGAGAACCGAAAATCAAGCGCGTAGGGCACGGATCACAACATCAAAATCCAAAAAAAAAAAAAACTGGATCCGATCTGAAACAGAGCTTATTCGGATTCTCGATCGGTGGTTATCAGATTCAAGGGTTGCCGCCAGATTTGTAGCGGTAGAGCTTGCCAAACACGTGGAGTGCGGTCACGAAGCCGATGAAGCAGAGGCTCATCACCAGAACCACCGTCGGCGATATCTTCAGCCCTGGAGCGTCGTCCGTGTAGAACCGCAGCATGTTGCTTGGACCTCCTCCTCCAGCGCTGGCAGAGCTGTTTCCGCCGGCTCCTCCTCCGCCGAGGCGACGGCGGCGCATGCCGGCTGTTGCGGCAGCTGAGCCGCGGGGAGCCATGACTCCTGGCCGGGATGTCGCGGCGGAGGTTGCGGACTGGGATTGAGAGGCGCCTCTGGCCATGTTGCAGGATCGGAGATTGAAGGGAGAAGTTTGGGGACGAAAGAAGGTGAATAAGAAAAAAGAAGGATGGAGAATGGGAACAAAGAAGGGTTACAAGTTGTTTGTTAGAAATGTGGTAATCAAAATTGGTGTTGTTTTGGTTTTGGGTTATTTTATTGCGTTGTTCTTATCCTATCCTGCTTAATCTATTAGATCTATAAATATGGGTTCCCTCTGAGAAGAATATTGAATCATCACGATAAGTCTATTTATGTTAGAGTTTGAATTATGCTACCTAGAGTCATGATTTTATTTTCAATTTTCTTTTTAGGCGGCGAATTAAGAAGATAAATTATGTGGCAGGTGATGCTAGACATTAACAATTAATAATAAATATACAAACTGTTTTGAAAATACGCCTTATTATCTATTCTATAAAAAAGAATACGCCTTATCTAATCATAAAAATTAACTTAAGCTAAAAGAATTCAAAGGACTAGTCAATTATCGTAATTTCATAATAATAATATTCCTTTATTTTAAGGCTTGTATATATATATACACACACACGAGTTTTGGTTACACCCATTTTAATTTTTATGTGATATCTGTGTTCAATTATATTCAGTGCAGAGTTGTGAAACTTTTAAAAGATCAGAAAATGAGAAAGAAAGTCCAGCTCTCTGAAAATAATAACTTCAACTTTTTCTACCTTGTGATTAAGATAGGCATGATAATTAATGACTTTTTCTTTTTTGGACTAACATGATAATGGATAAGTCGAGCTCCTTTGGCATTTTGAAAAATAATTGAGGTCCGAGATTTTTTCCCGCAACTAGCTGGTGTAGAAGAAGTATGGATTGACAGCTTTTCTATCCAACACTGATGGTTATTACTGAAAGAAAAACATTTTAGAAGCTGAATCCTTATAATTTGAATATGTACTTCGTCTGTATTTCATCAAATTAATTTTTGTAGAAATGGCCAGTGAATTTTACAATTTTTATTCAAAAGGTAAGAAATCCAAATTTGAAAACGTGGAAAATTAGAAATTTGTTGTTGGACTCAATTCATTTGCAAACCCAAGCATGGCCCATGGGTCCTCAAATCGTAATAATATTAACAAAATTTTGAAACTTGTTCACTCTTGACTCCGCAGCCAGGAAAAATAATAAAAAAGAAGATGGAAATACAATAAGGCTTGGGTAACCGATCTCCTCTGGTGCAGAAAAAGCAGCTAGCAAAGAAGAAGATACAGCATGAACACCAAACTAGCAGAAGTCCAGTTGAATATATATATATGCAATCAAGAAGTGGGAGGGAACATATGATAAAATGGTACTGCATACAGGTACACTACAAAGTTGTATCCTAGCTAGCATCCTTGCTAGCACATGCCAAACATGATGTTGCAAGACGATGGGTATGATGAGTGGTGGGGGCGAAGATGAAGAGGTGGACCATGCAAGGCGCGAAGGCGGCGCATGGTACGTTCACGATGATTGGCACTGTTGGGCTTCTCCGCCACATCCTTATCCTGAACCCGAAGAACATAGTGAGCTGCTATTGCAACCCACACCAGAAGCACTAACAAGCACACCATCGCATACCATTGCCCAACAATTAACCTTCCCAACAGTTCCTGCACCGTTGCCATTATATATATATTTCACTCTAGCTCTCACTTAGCAATGGAATGGAGTAATGTTTAGATCTGGATTCGAGCCAGTGCAGCTCACGTACAATGATCCTAATGTAATGTCTCTGACGGAATTGAGAAGGGGGTCGCCGTGATCTTGTTTGCTGGGAAAAGGGGGGAGCAAACCAATACAGTGGTTAGTACTCAGTAGTTGCCCGTGGTTTTGTTTTGTCTCCGCTAGCTGCTTGACTAGTGACTTGTGCATGTTGTGCTAGTATCATCAGCCAAAGCGGCGCCAAATCATGTTGGATACTTGGACATGCCCGGTTAATTCCTCAACCCACCTTTTTTATGGGACGAGTTGATATTTTCAAATTCACCCCATTTTATGGTCAATCCGTGATGGGACAGAATGAGTTGGCAAAATATTTAAAAAATAACAAAAAACGGTTGGCCCGCGTCCTTCTCCACCCAGCCCCCGTTTGCCATCCCTATTCCGCCAACAATTTAGCAGGTGGCCATAGCGTCATGTCGCTGTTGCGTCACCAGCACCTATCCATCAAACCCAATCTCTTTATTATATTTTTTTCTGTAGCCAAATGTCATTAAGATTTTTGCATTACCATTATCTCATATCTCTATAAATGTTAGTATTCTTATAAAATGATGGGCAGAGAAATGAAGAAACAATCAGAAAATTAGAGGATTTTTATTACTTTCAGTGCATCCAACAATATTACTCTACATCTCTATTTATAAAATCTTAAATATAATAAAATTGAAATGATTTACAGAATAATATTAATTAATAACAAATGAGATTCCAACCAATCACATAAAAATAGCAACAGATATCCGTAAAATATTTGATTTTTGACAAGGTACTAATTTTTTTCAAAAAAAACATATCCAAACCTTTAATGTAAAATATAATAAAAATTTATTGTCTTAACCAATAGCTTCAAAGTACTCAATTCCGTATTTTGTCGGATCTTAATATTTAGTTATTTGCTGTCAACTATGCAACTAAGCCATGTCTAAATGTCAACCGTCAACACTGGGCAGGCACACACAAACAAGAGTAGAAGGAGGGAGGGAGGGAGGAAGAGAGAGAGGGATTTGGGCCTTGTAAGCTCGCTTTTAATGCAATGAGCTAGTCTTTGTACGTACAAATACAATCAATATACAAAATTAAACCATAGTTTGTTCCTTTGTGTACAGTGTTGGTAGAAATTACTTCATATCAGGAGATTCTGAATCTTGTAAGTCAAATTAATTTGCTAAGGGTAACTCCTGCAGCTTGATCTTATAAAACAATAGCCTTCCCTTCTCGCTTCCTCCAAAATTTCCCAACGCCTTGAAAGGCCTGCACAAGTTGATATGATATGATCATGACGTGAAAATCACCGTCATCATTGACCTATCTTACTTGTAGTCCTCTCAAATGAAAACTCCTTGCTGTGCTCAACAATATCAATCTCATGTTGGGCCAGAGCTGAAGCCACAACTACAGAGGTGGGCTCATCATTGATCTGTTGGTGTTGGTCATGGGCCAAGTGGCCCATTTCCATTTCATATCTATGGATTGAACTCGAATAAGAAGAAGCAGCATGGTCCAAGGCCTTGCTGTAATGGTGCGAGCTGGAAGGTGAAGGGGAATCGGTCTCGTAGGGTTGGTTGGACCTGATTGGAGACGGCGGGAAGCTGTCCATTTCACTGCGGTAGTAGCGGAGGAGTGGGGTGGGTGACAAGGGGTGGTTTGGGGTTGTGGGCCTACTCGACATTGGGCTTGCAGATACCGATCCACGGTTCTTTCTTATGTTCTTCCTCGCCGTGTGGTGCCATTTCCTAAGAGCCTTGGCTATTCTTTCACTGAATATGGCTGGTCTCATTCTTGAACCCATCTGTTCTCACCCACAATCAATCAAATTTCGTTAATTTTTGACTTTGTTTTTTATGAGAAATGTTACTCGTATTCACAGCTTATAGAACACCTTATTAACACACTTTTATGCACTATTAAATAGAGTGTAGGCTCCGTTAAATTTAGTTCTCACATCTTATCTTTGACACGATATCTCACACATTATGAGTCCAAATATCATTACTCATATTTGATTATTGGATTGGCTTTATTAATTTGGCCTCTCATAAAATTGTTAGAAAAGGTTAATATAGGTAAACATGTGAACAGAAAAGGACAAAATGTAGAATTTGTTTCTAATTTTCCAAAAGAAATTTTTATAGTGTATAGTTTAGGTATATTTGGCGATTTTTGACAAATGAAAAAGGAACAACGGAGTTAAAAAGTTGTTTCTGGCATTAGCTAATATTAAATTACCTGTGTTACGAGAGCATATAGGGGAAGCGTCACGTAGCTGCAAAGGATTTGAACGAAGATCCTGGCTAAATCATCCATGTTAATTGCATGTATATATTGTAACAAACTACTATTGGCGAAGTTGTTGATTGTGCGAGTTAAGAGCGAGTTGGATGAGACTCACCCCATGGTGATTCTGATCACCACATCCTCCGTTTTCGAATAGAAACAGGATCTGAATCCAAATTGAACCTGGAGTGAAAAAAAAATTAGGAAACAATTGAGTTTCAGCATACAAAAAATTAAATGGTGTATAAAAGTATAAAACAATATTATAGCGCTCCTAAGTTTTGATCATATAATATTTTTTATGTGTTTTCGTGCAGTTGATTTGGTTTCAACTGACCAGAGCAGGAGCAAGAAGTGAAATTAATTTTTGTGACGACTTACCGCAGTCCATGAAAAGAAAGCAAGCTGGAAAGCATTCTGTAATTCGGATAAACATGCCAGAAAAGAGACACAAAAGGTGACCTTGATTAGTCACTCTCGAAATGAGATGATTTTTTTTTTTTCTAATGAGAAGTTCAAAGGCATTAACTGGTGTTAACATTGCTTAGGGAAAGTATAAGTACACATTACATACCTGAAAGAGCACAAAAGTAATGAGGAAGAGAATAAGTCGAGGTTTGTTGAACCAGAAGAGGTCATCCCCAGGCTGCACCACTGGCACGCCCTGCACTATCTGTCCTCGTTGTTGAATTCTATGACCCATCTTCGTTATGATCACTTGCAGCTTCGTTCCAACTACTAGAATTATCTGCATTGTTCGTTAATTAACCATCCCTATTGGTCTAAAAGACAAGTAGATGTATGTATTAAAGCTATAAGGGCATGGTTGTGCTTACAATCAAAGGAACAAATGGCAGCCACAGATAAGAGTACCAGCCTGTCCATACATAAATGATGATGCATGTAAAGTATATGTACTTGTAGTAATAATCAATAAATCAAATGATTAATTCCGCCTTGTGAGTTTGTAAGATGAACTTGCTCACCATGCGTGTTAAACAGAAGAAACAACACTGTGATGGACCATATTGCGGGACTGAAAAATTATATAGAAATCAGTTAATTAAGGACTGAAAATGGTGCAAATAACTTTTTTTTTTTTACTTGTTTATACCATTTATACCATAAATTTGTCAATCAACTTAAAATCCTCACCCTAAGCAGAAAAAGAACAAGGAAAAAAGAACACACAGCATAAAGCACAAAACCTGATTCCTACTACAACTTTGAAGTCCTCGTCTAAAGTTCTTTTGATGTATTGCCGAAAATCGAAATTCTGGTGACTTTGAGGCCCCAGGTGTGCCTAAATCACATTACGTTACGTATTAATGATCAATGCTTGTAAAAGACAAAGGGCAAAATGTAATAGTCAGCTTATTTGGGCACGTTGATTTTACAGATGAAATAATTCATGCAAAATGGAGTTAAATTCTTTCTTCATCTTTTTTGTTCCAGAAATATAATAAAACTAGTACTAATTAATAAATGATGAATGAAGAATGGTGAGTGATACTGGCAAGGGTTAAATGTGGTTACCATCATAAATCCATGTCTCAAGGTCAAGTAATCCACTTTAGGAACTGACCGTACAAATTGCCTGAAGAAACAAATCTGCAGATTACCATACAAAAATAGCTCAGTGGCTGTAACATTAACAAGAGGCAAAGCAAATAATTATGCATCATACATCTACAGATTCTTACTTTTCTTTATGTAAACAATAAGAAAAAAATAGTATAATATACAAATTGATTTGGCTTACAATCCAAATGAGAAGAGGATTAGTGGTCCAAACACCCAAGTGTCTCCTCCCAAATGAAGTCTCCCTCGTAAGTCTGAACCGATCAGGATCTGTGGTATACAGACAATGCACCTATTAACGTTGAGTTCCATTACATTACGAAGTATACCTTATATATATATATATATATATATTAAGGATGTGCAGAGGACTAACCGTGTGAAAATTGGTACTCAGGTGTCTTGGTTTCCTCTTCCCATCCTTTCCACCTTCTCATCTATGTATTGAGGTGCAATTCAGCCAGGTAATTAAGTAACTAACTTGTAGCAATAGTAAAATTTGTTAGAAGATTATATATAGTTGAACATAGTGTTTTACCTTTGCCCTACCGAGAGCCAGAGTTAGTATGCAGTAAAGGACATGGAAAACAGCTAGCACGAAGATAAATATATGGAGTTGATGGATTCCTTCTGATGACACAAGCGGGACTTTACCCTGTCCATTTATTTTAATATTCAAAACAAATAGCTAGTAAAACATACCAGCACTCAAAACGTTAATATAGATAGGGACACATCATAGTGCATATATATGTGTGTGTATGATGCACAATATTAACCGAATGTAACACATTCTATATTAAGGAAACGCACCTGGTGGGATGCACAATAATCGTCAGTTGCTCCGGCGGCTAGTAATCTACGGTGGCCATCAATGGTTTCGTGTTCCGGCTCCTCTTGATCATCAGATGAATTAGGGGGCTGATCTTGTCGATAATCATGGCTGCAGGGGTGCCATGTCGCTGCAACCTTCTCTGATACACATATCCTCGATATTGGACCTTGTCCTACCGTTAGCAGCAACGATATGAACCCCAATAGCATCAGCTCTGCGTGCACCAACACCACCACCAATACGAGGTCTTCATCATATATCATTAAACTTAAGCTTTCTCAGTTAAATTAAACAACTTATACTTAATCTGATTGATGAATTAGAAGTATGTATATGCATGATTTATAAACTCGATGATACCTGATTTGATCTTTTCAAGTGACTCGTACAGAGCTTTTTTGTGCTTCTTTTTTAACCACTGCTCGAATGCACGTACACAACACATATATACATAGTCCAAGGGGTTAATATAATAAAATTAAATTAAATACTAGCTGACACATGTATAAATGTGTATGTATGTATATCTACATCACTTTTTTCTATCTACAATATATGCATGCACGCACGCATACACACGCGCGCGCATATATATATATATGTATACCTTTCCTATAAGATGGATAATGTGCTCGATGAAAATAGATACTAAGAGCAAAACAAAGCAAACAAGAGCGACGCCCCAAGTAGGCGTTTCTTCTAAGCTTCTTCCTCCGCTCCCTCCTGCCATGCTAGCTAGCTTCTTAAGTTGCCACCAATATATGATTATATTGTACTTTTTTCTTTCTTTTTTAATCCCTTTGAATCTATCCAGGTGTAAGGAAGTAGATATTGAAGAGTGAAATTTGATTGAGAGATATATATCGTGGTGGAGGTTTTGTGAAGCGCGCGGAGACTATATATATATATATAATGTTGGGTTGGGGGGAAGTAAGGTTCGGACAAAGAACGGCATTTAAATATTCAATATATAGTTTTATTATACTTAAATGAATGCTGAAAAAGAGCATCGATCCTATCATCGGCGGGACTTCTTCTTCTTCTTCTTTATTAAATGAATAAATATGAACATATACAAATTAAAGCTCTTAACTGTTGTGTTGCGTGTGTGTGACGGTAAGTTGACTTCGAAAAATATATAAAAATAAAACTGTGGCTTGATGAAGATATTGTTGCATGGAATGGCATCTAATTGTACAAAACAGGAGCCATTGCTATTTTTTAATCGGAAAAACAATTAAAAATTCTATAAACTAATTAATCGATTTACAATACCTTACAAGATATCGGATTCGATAGTCGTTTAGTTGCGAGAGAGAATGATAAAAATTCAATCTCAATGTCACCGTAAATCATGTGTCTTGTAATGAAACTTCGTTAAAAACTGTTGAATATTATTTAGAGGAAATACATTTTATTCCTGTATTTTAGGCTATGTACAATTTATATCATGACTTTTAAATTTGTACATTGTGATATCTTGTGTTTATCAAACTGTGCAAAGAGGGGACATTCAAAACCTCCGTTAAATTCTGTCACATGCATTTTTTAGGACAAAAATGCCCCGATTTAAAATCCAATTTTCGAAACTCTTCCACTGCTTCCAGTTTCATCCATTTTCTCACAGTTTCTTTAACTTTCCATCACTTTCTCGCACTTTCCATTCTTCCAAACACTACATCTCACTGAATCTTTTCACATTGTTCCCTTTTCTCACGATTCCTTCCACCCAAACACTTCTCTTCTTTTATTTCTTTCCTAAATCCCTAAATTTCACCAAAATCCCTAATCTTCATCACATTTTCATCTTCATTTTCTTCTCAGATTTGCCACAAATTGTTAGATTCTTCATTTTTGGATCTTTATTTCTCTTCTTTCCAGTTTCTATTTCACCTCCTATCGCGTTTGTGATCTCTAACGTGTCTCCATTTGCAATCTGTGACGGATTTGGTTCCAATCTTCTCCACTACGCTTTGCTTCTTCTTCGGTCAGATCAGGTCTTCTCCGCCACTGGTTCTTGCTCCAGCGATGATTCGAGGCATCTTCGATGTTTTTCAAGGGAAGCTTGTGGTAGTGATAATGGAGCCAAAGGCCAAGGGAGTGAGTGTTGGATCAGTGGGTGGTAGTGATAACATTTTATTTTCTTGTTATTTGATCTGTATTTGTTGCAGTGTTTACTGGTTCAAGATTCATGTTTGGTATTATTGATATACATTGAAAATTTGATTTTAAAGAGGGGCATTTTTGTACTAAAAAAATATATGTGACCTTCGCTTTGGGACTTAACAGAGGATCTAGATGTCTTATTAAGGGAGGTTCTCTTTGTACGTTGTACAATTTTAAAAGTCTGGATCTAAATTATACATGACCTAAAATAATAAGGGTAAAATATTTTTTTTTTCTATTATTTATTATGTACTTTTCAATTAAAGTTAATAAATAATGAAACTAGGTTATGAAAAAGTTGGAAGTTGTCACAAAGTTATTTGACTTTTCAAAATTTTAAATAACCTATTTAATAATTATATATTCTTTTTATCTTCGAATGATTATTTATTTAAAAACTTTCTTTATCTATATATGTGTATTTTAAAAATTTTAATAGTATTAATTATTTTCTTTTAATAATATTTTAATTAAATATTATTATAGAAGGAGAGATGTAATAAAAGAGGAAAAAAAATAAATTATTAAAAAATAAATTAATAAATTAATTAATTTTAATTTTTTAATCATTTTCTTAATTCTAACAGTCATTTAAAAAGTAAGGAAATCTATTGATTGTTAGGTGTTTGTCGGCATTGCCTTGACTTTGGCCTTCAATATTTGTTTTGTGTGGTTAATAACGTAATATGACTTTTTAGTCAGACTGTGTGAATGTGATGATGTATCTTGTGTTTTGTTTTTTTTTTTTTTTTTTTTTTAGGCGTCTAAATGCCTGTATCCTGTTTGAACTGATGTAATCATTTCCGCGCTTCTTTAGTGGGTTGAGCGACCTTTGACTTATCTAAAATAATTAAATTAAATTAAAAAAATGACGCCAGGTTTGTCAAAAATCATCATTTAGTTTTTCGAAATATCATTTAATAACTAGATTACATATATCAAAAAGACAAAAACCAAGCCAGATCCATAAAGGGTCCACATGAGCTTTTTGGGTTGGCCTATTTAGCCCACACACTCTGTGGTCCAATTAACTGTGTGAGAATAAAATTTGTGCTATTCCTATTTCTATTATGGGTAATTCTGACCTATCTCACATGTATTAATATCAGTGATTTTTTTATCATTCTTAATTATTTATATTTTTTTGGTAAGTTAAAATATTTTATTTATAAAAATATAAAAAATATATTTCCTAATTAATAAAAAATAATCAATAAATTTAATTTATGTGATTTCAATCACGCATCCTTTCTGTGTACAAGCTTTTAGTAAATTAAAATATTAATTTTAAAACATATATTATAATTAAATTGTTATAATTAGTAAAAAAAATTAAATATAATTCTAATTTATGTCATCTCAATTATTGGATTAGTATATAAATTCACAATTATTTGTACAATAAAAAATTGATGTAATTATTTAATTTTTTTAAAATAATTAATAAATAATTAGTATTATTATAAAAAAAAAGTGTAAATTGTGGGATTGATTGTTCTAAATATTTTAATATTGAACAATCGAAGTCTTGTTTTCAAAAAAATTAATATGAAACGATTGTGGAATTGATAAGTTAGAATGTTTAGGTTGTAAAAAATTAAATATGATATAATGAGATGGGTACACACACACACACACACATATATATATATTATGATAAATAACAAACTATTTTTATTATCACCCTATGCATCGTATGTGTCAAACAAGCAGTTTAGAAAACTATTGACTTATTAATGTATGCAACTTCAATTCTCAAAGCATCACCATTCATTTATCCTCATTAGTTGTGTCGTCACCATTTAGGTTACGGCTAAAAACTTCCACATGCATCTATCCTCATCATTTTGGTCGTCACATTTTAGGTTACGCTAAAAACTTCCACACTCATCTATGGATGACAACTTAGAGAAATATTTAGGTGCACCGATAGTAAAAGATAACATTTACTTATATTCATTTATTAATTGAGACATAAGTTTTGTGCGTCATTATTATCTCTCACCCCTCCTATATTTCTATTACAATAGCTGATTTGTCAATCAATAAATGGAGCAGAATAAATATTTTATTTTGCTTTAAAATCACCCAAGAATTTATGGGCAACTTCTTGCTCCAAGTTGATTCCCATTAATGTCTGCGACTTCAATTCTCGAAGCACCATCATTCATTATTTATCCTTTTTTTTGTTTTTCTTATAAACTTTCATTTATCCATCTTAGTCTACGTAAATAGTACGCATAAGTTTAATGAGTGAGTATAATTAGCCTGTACCTTGACTATAAAAACCATGGATATTGGGAGTTCCTGTATAGTTGCATGTCACTATGTCATTAATATCCCCTCAAGTCTTTGGCTTTATTATACATTTCAGTACTTGAAAAATTCCTCCTATATAGGTGTTCGTATTTCCAATTACTTTTTTTTTTGTCAAATAGTAAGAAGCCATGATTATTTCATTTCATCAGTTGAAAAATAAAACAACACATATTAAGCATAACAAAAATTTATATAAGTGAACAAAATAATCCCTTTTAAAATATAAAAGTAAGTAAATATAATTAATCAAAGTAAATAAATACTTCTTTCGTTGCACTCCATCCATAAATTTGTTGAGATTATTTTATTTTAAAATATCTATCCATTTATCATATCAAGAAAATATTATTTTTTTACCAATACTACTCTTAGTGTATTTTTTCTTCATTATTTTTTAAGGCTTAAAGATTGTTGACTTCGATATATACATAGCCATTGAATTATAATTTGAATTCCATTTACAAACATTAATTATGAAGAATGAATAATATTTTGCAACAAAATAATATTTTTTATTTAAAATTTTCATTGTGCATTAACGTTGCACAAATTAATTGTTAACTATTATTTTTTTTAATTTTGATGTGAATCGAATATACTGATATATGTATAGCTATTGATTGATTTTTCTTCCAATATATGCATTTATTATTCCCTTTTCTTTTCTCATGCTAAAACTTTTAATTAATTGATAAAATTTAAAATATTGTTTTTGTATGTATATACAATCCATATTTATTTGTGTTTGCTTTTTTAAGGTATAACCATTATTAATATATTATTTTATTTAGAAAAATATAATTATTGATAGATTGCTGATTTTATTTTCCAAATCCACACCTAACTATTTAAGTGACAAATTTTATTTTCTAATTCATAAAACTAATGTTACACACACACACACACAAAATAGAAACATAGCAAAAATTAATAATAAATAATATTACAACCTTTTTTATAAGCTTAATATTATAACCTTTAATTGATAGTGATATCCATATCAACCAATAACATATACATACTAATAGCATTATTATCCTTTCCGTTACCTTTTTTGAAAATTGTCTTTTTTTGAAATTTTTTTTTAATAAATCCATGAATACACTTAAGGATTCAAATCTCCGTAAGAAATGAGGAATTGGGACCCATGATGAGGATGATGATAGGATGAGAGGAAAATTCTAAATGAGGATGGAGTTTGGAGAAAAGCTTTTAACTTCAAATCTAAAGCTTTTGAATATATATATATATATATATCATATTTAATTTTTTTTGAAAATTAAACATTTCAGTTTATTAATTCCATAATTTTTTTCATTTTTTTAAATAAAAAATTCAATTTTTCAAAATTAAAATATTTTTAAAAAATCAATTATATAATTTACGCTTCTTTGATAATGATTCTAATTATTTATATTTTTAAAAAATCAATTCCATAATTTTACTACTTCAATAATTGAGATAACATAAATTAGGATTATATATGATGTTTTACTAATTATAATATATATTTTAAAATTAATGTTTTAATTTACTAAAAGGATGTATAAGGAAAGGATATGTAATTAAAATCACATAAATTAAATATATTTATTAATTTTTTATTAATTAGAAATATATTTTTATGTTTTTATAAATCAATAATTTAATTTACTAAAAGTTGTAAATGACTAGGGATGACAAAACAATATAATAATAAAAGTGGATACACACAGGGATTACCCATATTAATGGGATGAGAATGAAAATAGATTTTGTTTTCTTGGGGATGGCTAACAAGGAAGAAGTTTCCATTTATTAAACAGAGTAGGGATGAGGATAACATACCCTCATTTTTTCAATTATCTTTATTAGATTTCCATTATATATGCATTTTTAATTTTAATTTAGATTATATTGCATTAGTAGTATTTGTTACTATGAATATTTATATTTTAAATTCCAAAATATTTTTAATTTTTCTCTTTTTAAATTTTTTTAATAAACTATGAACAACTATAGGAATTCAAATCCCTACGGGGATGGGGAATGGGGACCCGTAACGAGAATACAGATGAGGATCGGCGCAAAAGTCCAAATCGAGACGGGGGCGTTAGAGATTTTTCTTTTCTCATAGATCTCATTATCATTCCTATAAATGACTTATAATATAATTAAATTATCTACTTATTCTCATTTATTTTTTAACAAGTTTAACTTTCGAAATGTGCAAAATATTCGTAACATAGGATCTTTATTATTAGTTATAGGTCATCTATTGAGATTTTTTCAGCTTTATAAACATGATATTCGAAATATGATATAAAATAAAATGACACATTTATAATTTTTTCTATTTATTTAATTATTAACTTATTTTCAAAATAAATTTATATATTCAATTTTCTATAAGATATATTTAAATAAATTATCATTTGTTTTCCTTAATGGTTAACAAACTATTTTTTATTATCACCCCGTACAATACACGGGTCAAACGACTAGTAATTAAATTAAATTAAAAAAAAAATGACGCCAGGTTTGTCAAAAATCACCATTTAGTTTTTCGAAATATCATTTAATAACTAGATTACATATATCAAAAAGACAAAAACCAAGCCACATTCATAAAGGGCACACAGGAGCTCCCAATAGAATGATCCATCCAGTGGATGCATGTTACCATTATCAGAATATTATTTTGGGTTGGCCCATTTAGCCCACACACTCTGTGGCCAATTAACTGTGTCAATAACAAAGAGAAAATAAGCTGTGTTAAAAACAGTAATGTTGGGGCATTCCGAGAATTGAACTCGGGACCTCTCGCACCCTAAGCGAGAATCATACCACTAGACCAAATGCCCTTGTTGTCACAAGAAAGTTCTTAAAAGTAAAATAATAACAGTTCCGTCCCGTGGAAATAGTTAATGTGAATTAGTGAATCACAATCCGCCTAAAATAATGAGTTAAGCTGGCTAACTCAAGGATTAATCCACCACTAACCCACTTAATGTTACAAAAAATTGGTTAAAAAAAAGGGTTAACCAGCCTAACGTCCTAATAAAGATACAAAAAGGGAAAAGAAATAGCATTTTTTTTTATAATTTATTAATTATAATGTATTATCAGCATATAAATAAGTATTTTGTACTGTGCTCCAATTTTTTGCATAAGTTTTATTTAATAAATTTAACTATACAAGTTCATTATTTCCTTTGCCACGATACAAGAATAACGAAATCACAACTAGACTAAAGTAGCTAGTGAGTAATTTGCATATCTCAAACGAGGAACACAAGTTTAAATTATCTGAAAATCACAATAGTATCCTCACAATTAAAAATAATAAACTTATAAACGAATTAAACATGTCATCCCACCCAGAAAACAAAAGCTCAATGATTAAGTATACAAGAAGAAAAGCTAAAAGCACAAATTTGCCTCGTTTGGTTGATCTTATCTTATTCGGAAACCTGTATAATCTTGGTCAACTTGGGTGCACAAAAGCAAACAATCCATCCACGGCCACAGTTGAAGACAGTGACCCAATAATGGATGGTGATTAATATTTGCCAGTTGCTATTAGACACATATGTCCTACTTCCGATGAATTTGTTTTAACACTAGGAAGCTGATGTCCCAACAACCATTTCAGTGTCGCTGCATGGTGAAATTAAAGCATTTTCAAGATAATTGTTACACCTTTCATTGTCTATCTCTCAGTCTCACCAGCATTGGTCACTAAGAAATGGTTATCCTTCCAAATTTGTGTTCTGGAACTGAGGATGTTTATTATAGTAGTGGATTGTTCAAGAGGCATCATAGCAGCACAAAAAGAGAAGGATGGTATATATTGTCAATTATTATTAGTAGCATGGAAAAGCAATGGGATCGCCCGTTTGTTTTTCACTTTCCACAAGTGCTTAACTAAATTGTCAATATTCTCCTCCACAAAATTAGACGTTTTTCAGATTAATCATTGTTCGAAATTTAGTATACGATGAATTTTGACTAATTCGACTTGATTTTATTTGACTCAAACTCGAAATCTTATTGAAGAAACAAGTGTTAAAATCCCGGAACTAACCATAAATTGGTTTCTGTCTCTTTTGTCTCAGTCCTATTTGCAAATTAACAATTTTCACCAGCACTTCATGGGTAGCGACTAACCTTATATGAGCCCCATGCTGCATGCTTTTAGTGGGCTTTTCAGAATGCGTTATAGAAGTCTAAAATTAGTCTAGCATCCACATGGTGGGCCGGGAGCGCTTAATGCATTAATTTGTTTTTATTTCATACATATTGCACTCTACAAAAATTTATATGGACAGAATAAATTATTTTAATTCAAATATTAAAAACATCGTTTTTTTATTTTTTGGGACGTAGTTGTTAATTTTTCAAACGTACTATAATTATCAGAGTTGTATTTTATCAGGAGAATTATAAAGGGCAAACCTAACATAATATATATGGGGTAAATAGGGACTAATAACAACATAATGTGATTGTTTGATTATTTTTTGAAAATATCGCTATATCTTGGTTATATGATTTTTTTCATTCCCCCGACTCTGATAATGACCTTTCTCCAAATGTGAGTAACTGTGTTCAATCGTTATCGGTAAATAAATTATGAGTTTAATTTATATGTATTGATAGTATAAAAAAAATTTACATTGTTGTCCAATTATGTAATGTCATATTAGTAAAGGTGGTTAAATCTTATACTCACTACTTAAAAAGTCATTCAAATGAAGTAATTTGATTAAATGAAAGTGTAAAAAAATTACACATTGTTAGTATATAGAAATTAGACTCACAAATTATTAAACAACGGTAATCAAATATTTTAACATTGAATTATTTGAAAGACGATTATAATAGAGTCTTGTAGAACGATTATATGTACGGAATTCAAATAATTCAAAAGTAAAATGTAACCGAAACTAATGTATTGCAAGAAAATAATCATAGAAATTTCATAAGTAGCACTACTCTCTTTAAAATCACGGATCTTGATTATAACTATCATTCACCCAACCTAATGTTAAGGGTTTAGGTGTCTTTTAACATCTTCAAGCTCGAAAAGAACAAGATTAGTAGGTCCGGTTTGATTAAGATAACCTTATCACGATTTAGTGGTAATGAAAGCTCTTGAAGCATATCTAATCCCTCATCCAGTTAAATCTTTCCTCTATAATTATGCTTGCTGAAATTAGTATAATATCCAAAAGAGAGATAATGAATGACCATTGGCACCTCTTTTCTTTCTCGATGTTTCGTCCATGCTCAACTTTGATAAAAGCACCTGTTTATGGTTGTGATGGCCCGATTGCTGGTCAGTAATCATGGGGATACCCTTTGTCTCCTATGACGGACCCACCAAGCTATTTGTTTTTTGGAACTAAGCAAAGCATGGAATGGGACACGGACACCTTTACAAGGCATACATAATCCTTATTAGACACTAATACCATCCACCAATCTTTGCCTGTGCCAAGTTTTATCTAATTATATACTTAGTAGTTTACATAAAAGAAGTACAATTAATAAGAGCCATAAAAAAACCATATTAATCTGGTATCCCTTCAGCCAACAATCAGTGGAGGACATATATATGAGCTATTCTCTTACCTAAATAATTGGATTCGAGAATTATATTAATTATAATAAATTATTATGAATAAACTTAATATTATTTTTTTACTAGCATACAATTTAGATTGAGGGAAAACTCATCCCAATCCAGGATCAGAACATGCCTTTAAGTTCATCAAACATTTATAAAGGTACTTACAGGTTGCCAATTAATAAAAGAAATCTGATAACAGAATCCAATTATATCTTTTAAACTTTATATTTTTCATAACTAATCACTATCTTTTAAGGTTCGATCCCAACATAGATATAAATACGAAAATTTAAATAATATTATTCTCTGGAGTAATACTATATTGATTCTTGAATGAAATATAATGTGCAGGGACCAACAACATTGGAAGGGGGACATGGACATATGCTGAAGGGTACGATGAATGCGGGCGATTAATAAGACTAAAAACGGAACAGGGGAAAGCTGCTTATTGGCAAGCAAAGACAAAATCAATCCAGCAGACAAAGACACATTGATTAAAGGCAAAGAAAGAGAGAGAAAACAGGGTTTAATTTTTGTGTGGTGTACTGTGTGTTTCACGCAGCGATTGAAGGTTGAAGGAAAGTAACCCGCATAGAGTTGAATTTCAACGGTGAGGTGGTCTTCTTCTTTCACTATTATACACTTAAGTATTGATTACTACTAATTACTAGTGATTAGTGTCCATTCACCATAAGTGGCCCTCTTTTCCTCTGTCTCTGGATTGATAATCTTGTAGTATTTTCTAACCACAAGACCCAAAACTGTTTTAATAACATGGAAAAGTAGTTGATCCTAGGAAGGTAAATTATAATCTTAATAATTTTTTTGATTCTTTCTTTCTTTCTTTTTTCTTTTTTGGTATATACTCGAATTGAGCTATCACTTGATTGGGTTTCCATTCTTCAGCTATCATAACTTAATTTTTTCTTTTATTTTTATTGTGAATGATTTATAAGTACATGTATAAATACTTAATGGGTTAGTATCTTATTCTTGGATTGAAGCGAGTTTTTTTCTTAATTTATTTTTCTTTTGAAAAGAAAAGATAGTCCGGTTGACATTTTACAATTACAATCTAGATAAATATCAGTTTGAATTACATAAATATTAAGTGCGATGTCAATAAAAAAGTAAATCTATGCTTTTGATAAAAATAATATATTAATTTGACATCTATATAACTAAAGTCTACATTTATTTAAATTATAATCACCGTAAGTAAATTTAGGAGTTAAATCTTGTGAGTAAATAATGTTATTTTAGGAACAATTTTCATAGCATTAAGAGTTCAAACATATAATTACTATTTTTGAAAAAAGAGAACTTTTACTTTGTCCACTATTTTTATTTTAGATTATATAAACTATTCTTAAAAAGATAAGGAAAAAACATGAACTCACACGAGTACAAAACCCTCTCTCTTTGCTATCTAATGTATAGCTGACTATTTTTGTCCATAACTGCAATGGATGGATAGACACTTGTGCTGTTGCTGCTTTAATAAAGTCATTATGCATGTCAATGTCTGTGCCACAATGTTACCTAGCTTTCTACCCAGAAAAAAGAATTCAGAGAAAAGCACGGGGGAAAAACAACGAATTTTACTGCCTACCTGCCACGTGCGCTACCAAGCGGAGTGGAAGGAACATCCTTAATTTTCGTGAAGAAAGAAAAAAAAAAAAGTGACCAAATCTCAAATCATGAATCAACTTTGTAATTATAGCTGTTTTAAATGTATGTAGGGCGTCAAAGCCTGCATTATTCGATGCTTATTTTTTCTCCAAGGAATGATGCAATTCAGCCATCCAATTTTCTTAAATTAATTAATCTGTTTGTCTTGATCTTTATTAAAAAAATTAAGTAGGTTTTTGTATCTTAAAATTTTGGAATTACTTCTTTAAATTTATAAAACGTTTGTCATTAAGTTATTAGACATAGTAGAATAAAATACTATTCTAGAATGATATCTTAAATATTGTATAACTACTTCACCCCTTTGAAAATATCTATTAATTTTGACCGAACATAGATATTAAGAAAGATAATAAATTATATTGGTAATGAAGTAAAATATAATAAATAAACTAATATATTCATATGTATTAATTAATATAGCATAATATTTAAGGCTAATATTAGATAAAATATTTTGAAAATGTAAAATTAATTAGGGGTAATATTAGAATAATAAAATTAATATTTTATTGAAATATGAAATTGACAGATATTTTGAAATATGAAATTATTTAAAAATGGATAGATATTCTGAAGTTGATAGACATTCTAAAAGAGATTGAGTATTCAATTGAATGGTGTATCAAATATGGGTAACGTTCCTGCATAATATAGCTTTTTGATTTACCATGATTCTTTTATAAATGAGCTGCTCGGCATATTTTGTACTACAACTACAATTTTAGATTTGAACTATTGAAAGAGAGTTCTTTATGATTATTACAAATCGAATATGAAAGTGATTTATGATTTGAAATGGATTTTATGAATAAAAATATGCATATAATATGACTCAGCAATCACAAGGTCTACATGGAGACAAAATTCTTTATGTGTTGATCATGATCAAAGTCAGATCGTGACAATTATATTTATTATATTGATGGTGCCATATAATAATATATGAGTGAATGATAGTATGAAATTTTTACATTATTAATATCTCGAAATCAAAGTACTTAGAAAAAAAAAAAAACTGAACTTAATCATGAAAGAGCCCAACTCTCTTTTATCTTTTTGAGAAAGTAAAACAATTTAACTTGCAGTCACGGTGAGCAAATATTACATGAGCTTGCAATTGAAAAAATAATATATAGCGAGCGCATGCAGTTAAAAAGGATGGAATCCATTGAAGAAGACTGTTATTGTCAGCATCCTGATTCAGTACACAGGCCCAATAAAGCAGTTAAAAAACAGTAATCTGATCAGTATGTTCAGTGCTGAATAGTTGTTAAGCTTTTGACGGTGCAGGACATCCAATAACTAATTTTAGTCATGTAGCGCCTCGTGGTGCTGCTTCGCATTCTTTACAGTTTTATATATGCTTTCTCAAATATTTTACACGTTATTGGCTTAAATTTTGGTAAAATTAATTTTAAAATAATTAATATTAAAAATTAATTTTAAAATAATTTATATATATTTAAAAAATATATTAAAAAATTGAATTTAGAAGAATTGATATAAGATGAAAAAAAAAGTTAATAATTTTTACCTTCATTAAAATTAATTTTTATTAAAGTGAGTTACTTTTATTAAAGATAAAAATACAAAATAAACACATTATTTTTTCTCCACTCAATATTTCCAAATGTAACGCTGAAAAATCATATTAAAATCATGCTGTTATTCGTCAACAATGTCAATAATATTAACCTAAAATGTTTAAAGTTGTCTTCTTTTTTATGTTTTACACCCGTAATACAATTCAATATATCTGAATATATAAAAGATTCATCATGATAACTAAATTAAACCATACAAATATATTAGTTAATTAATATATTACTACTGATAATTTTTAATCCAATATACACTGTGATAATTGTAAAAACTTGAATATTTTAAGGTCAATTCAACTTCATGAATGGATCTTTCTTGATAAAGGAAAATATAGTAATATCGGTTCATTAACAATTTTTTTTGTAGATAATAATTTTTGTTTTTGTTACTCAGTATTATGTGGGCATTGATTAAAAAAGTAAAAATGAAAATTTTTAATTGAAAACATAAAAAATAATTAAAAACTTTTATTCCGTTGATTCCTTTACTTACTGTACTCATTAAAAAATTCATACTTTTTTTAAAATAAAATTTGGTCTGAAATTAATCTGTGTTAATAATAAATATTATAGATATGATTTATCAACGCTCGGTTGATTTAAGTGAACCTTTATATCCTTTAATCTATGTCATGATGAGGCAGTTAAAAAAAAAACAATTTAATTTAATTTAAGGAAGCGAATATTAATATACCACTTCATATTATTAGGAAGAAAAAAAAAAAGATACTACTCGTCGGTAAAGCAAAATGCAAATGATCTTTTGTTTTCCCTTTAATATTGGCATCCCAAAAGAGAAAATTGAAACCACCTCCAATTTTTCAGTCAATTTAACCCGACTTTTGATGTGGACTAAACCAACTTTTATGAAATTTGCATGACTTTTGCACGAGGACAGACAAAACTTTAAGTCATGTCCATATCTAATTGTCTACTATCTATATATTATGTGGGCATCTTAATTGAAGAGCTAGCCAAGTTAATGTACCAAAATAATTACATTTTTATTTCTTTGAAAAATTGAATACTAAAATAGAAAAATCGAAAGAGCTTGAAAACAAATTAATTATATGCTGTTACGTATGTAACTAAATATGAAGCCTAATCTATCATGTTCTGAGAATTACTATATCATGATTATGATAGTCACAATCCATTGGCGGACAGAAATAACATAGTTGGAAGCTCTAATTTGGAACTTCGACTTCATCGTTTGGTGGACACTTGCAACTTATAATAACTTGGAAAAGTATAGAACTTTACAATGTTATTATAGGAATGAATTATTTCATTTGAAATTTTCACATAATCTACTGCATAATTTTTTATTCTTGATTCTCTCTTGTTATGGGTCCCCACTATTTCAATGAATGGTACAAATTTACACATGATTGAGTCATGTAAAATTTTTGCAAGAGGTGATTTATAATATGCAATCATCTTTTGAGCAAAACTTGACACATTTCCAATGTTTGTAGCTATCAACGGAGATCTATGTTGACGATGTTGGGGGTACGTGCCCCTCTGAAATTTCAAAATACTTTTACATGTATATAGGTATGTATATATCTTGCCTCCATTATCTTATTAAATTTAGCCCCACACTAAAATAAAAATAAAGTGAAACTTCTTATATATTTTGTTCATATATTATTTTTATCCCATTACCTAAATATCCCAATTTTGCCATTTACATATGGTTTTATGGATGGAATGGTGGAAATCAATTTGAAAGCCATGGAATTTATTTTGATTGTTTAAAAAAAAATGTTTGGTTTGAAAATTTTAAAATCAATTATGACTTCTAAAATTGATTTCAAGAGTAGTAAAAAATTATTACTTTCTATCATAATCACTTTTAGAGTAACTACTAAATATAAATCACTTTATTTTAAAATTAATTCTACCTGAAATTAATTATACAAAAAATAAAACCAAATGCGTTAATAGTTATATTAAAGCCAAAACGCCTATTTGGATTTCATTCCAATGCTTCCACTTCTAATGGAAGAATATAAGATATATATTAATGTATTAATCTTAATGTTTAATTACTTCACACTACTAAGTATTTTAACTCATGATCAGAATACATTTTGTGCCCTTTTTTTTATATATTAGATATAAAATCATCAATGTGTTTCAATCTAACAATTTAAACTTTTGAGAGAAATAATTCATAACAACGTAGTCTCTAGAAATTGGCATTCACTTTAGGTAATAATGTGTACATATGATTAAGTTCTATAAGCAAGTTTCTTTTTTTTTTTTTTTAACTTGATTAATTACAATGTATGATTGCTTTAGCCATAGTTTTAAGAATAAGACTAGACTAGCCGATTTGAACCCAAAATCAGTGAATCAGCAGCTGGATCGGCTCAGTTCATTAATTGGACCAGTTAAGTAATTGTCCTGGTCAAACTGGTCAACACCCGAAGTGATTTCATTGAATCGGGTAGAGAACCGACCAACAAGGTGGGATTCGAACTCAAACCACTAGTGTGAGGCAACACTTTCATTACCACTAGGCTAGCCTAAAGGTTGTGTTATTAAGCTTCATTATATATATATATATTACTTACTCAATCACATTAAATTGTATATTTATATGTTAGCTTAATTAAATCTAATTTAACTGATTTGATCAATGACTCATCGGTTAAATCAATGACCTAGTGATATAGTACACTGGTGTTCATTATGAAAACTATGGCTTTAGCAATTTTATACATGAATATATTTATGAAGAACAAAATCAAAAGGGCAAATTGGCTAGTGCATGCCAATATTAGTATTACTTTATAAAAGACATATTAAAGCATTATTCAGGGGGTGCTGTGATTATGTATGCGTAAGGCCTCTCCCAAGAGGAGGCCCAACGTGCATCTCAAGAGTCAAGAGTCAAGAGCTAGCAAAGATACAGACAAGTGATGCGATTGAAAGGGGAAAATGTTATAGTTCTCCAAAAGCACTTGAAAAGTGTGTTAATTAGTTGATCTTTTATGCAAACAATTCTTATCTCTTTGTCGGGGAAGGAGCATTATATTGTAGGATAAGGTTAGGGGAAAAAAAAAACAACAATAGCCAAATCTCCACGTCAGTTGGCCAATTTTGTTTTTTTTCATTCACATTCATGCACGATTAACCTTTGATAATTACTAATGGTGATTTTTATATCTATGTGACGTTTAACCAACAAGAGTGAAGGCTTTTGAATTCAACTCGGTAACTCAAGGAGGATTGATGAATCAAAAACCTTCAACTTACTCAAACCTTTCATTATTATTTTACACTTGTTAAGCAACCCCTTAGCCAAACTGGCCACCGTTAGTTTAATCTTCACCTTTATTTGCTTGTTAAAGTGTGAACGTCACAGTAGGCATTTATCATACTTTACCATCAGAAAAGTTGCATTTAAAGATCCTGTCCTATTCAACTTATTTCAATCTGCAAGCTTTGCATAGTGTAATGTCAATTCCTTCTAAGTTTCCAATTTCTGAGATGGATTGGGATTTAATATTGTGATATTATACATGTCACATGCAATTCACTGGATCGGTCAAATCATAATCTACACTAGCACAGAGCACAAAACCAGTTTCAATCAAAATGTTACCCCCAAGCTAGGTGTGGTATATGCTCCACAAAATGAGGATGAAGGATATATTTTGCCAAATCAAAAAACACGTTAAAACACACAAGAGGTCACTCAAACCTGATTAGTTTTCCGCTTACTTATAGATTCGACTCGAGTTTAATTCTCAAATTTTCTGTTAATATTCGATGAGCTCAAGGATATGTTCTGCTCGCGAAATGGGATAGATCTTTCCCGCAAGCTAAAACCTTTGAAAAAATAATAAATAACAAAAAGGAAACTTGGTAGCGCGTGAGATGCGTTTGAAAACATGATGACTAGAAAATATGAAAACAGGGTTAAAGTGATGAGACGTGAGATATGTAAAAGGAGTGGACTGTTGATGCAGCAGAGAGAGAGAGAGAGAGAGAGAGAGGGGATCCCTTCCCTCCCTCCTTCTGTGAAGTCTGAGCAGCTGATGAGAAGGTCCTAACAACAAACAACACGCCCACCATAGTTGCTGCCAAAAAACACCCACACTGCAGCACTATACACACACTCATATTCACACACACACAAACAGACACACCCTTTCTCTCTCTCCTCTCACTTTCCTTATTATTAAATGAGCCGCTGTAGCTCCATTTGTCGGATACCTCATGCCTCCAATTCACGTCAAATGAAAATTTTTTGAAAAAAGAACTTACATTTTCTTGCTCTCATGGTTGGATACTTAGCACTCTCAAGTTGAGCCATGTTATTCATTACCTTAATATTCACGTACCTTATAAATTGTGTCGTGGGTTGTGTTGTTGTCAGTTATTATATCTTTTTTTTTTTTACTTTGAAATTATTATGTAGATTTTGTGTTAGTGAAATGAATGAAACAACCTCTCTCTCTCTCTCTCCTTCCTTTTCCTCGGCTGTGTTGGTGGAGGGCCTCACCCACAAGTGAAGGGAAATTATTAATAAAGAAGAAAAAGATAAAGCAAAGAGAGAGAGAAGAGAACGCAAAGGCAAAGGGAGAGAAGAAGAGAGGGGTGGGGGAGTGTGGGTTCTGTACTGTCTCTGGCCTGTCCCCCCCACCCAACACATCTCTCTCTTTCATTCTCTCTCTCTCTCTTTCTCTCTTTCTTGACACTCACTCACACTCCAAAGTCCAAAAGCCACTACTATTCCTATTACAACGCCATTCACATTACATTGGCTTTTGTTTTTCTGTGGCTTCCTATGCAATTGTCTATGTCTTCTGCTCCCTCTCCTCAGTACCTGCAAATGGGGGAGGAGGAATCATACTTTGAATTCCTTGATATTATTTGATGCTCTCTCTTCTTTGCGCTGTTTTTTGTGTCCCTTTCCCACCATGGCTTCTTTCTTTTCTTCTTCTCTGTTCATCAGTCCTCCGTTTTTTACCTTTTGTGGTGCCCCTCCAAACATGAATCCCCTTTTTTCATGATTTGACCTCATTTCCCATTTCGCCACAGTTCCTCTTTCTGGGTTTCCCTTTTTTAAAATCCACTTGATTACACTTCCACCTCCTTTATCCTTCCTTTTTTTCTTTTTTTGGTTTTTTATATTCTCTTTGGTTGCTTCCACTTTGAGCTTCTCTCACACAAAGAACCAAGCTAACCACCACACTTGGTGTTCATGGAAATTGATCTGAACCATGCAGTGACTGAGCCTGAAAAGAATGCAACTTGCAATGGGGACTGTGAGAAAGGTGCTTCTTGCGTGTGCTCTTCAACATGTTCATCTTCTACTTCCCCTTCAGCTGCTGGTGTTTCTTCTTCTTCTTACCTTGAGCTTTGGCACGCTTGTGCTGGCCCTCTCACCTCGCTCCCAAAGAAAGGGAATGTGGTGGTGTATTTCCCACAAGGGCACTTAGAACAAGCTGCATCTTTCTCTCCCTTCTCAACAATGGAGGTTTCAACCTATGATCTCCAGCCACAGATCTTTTGTAGAGTTGTCAATGTCCAGCTACTTGTGAGTACTATATTGAGTGAAACCCTCTTATTAGATTGACTTGTTTCTGTTCATTTGGTTTGGCCTAATTGTTATTTTTTCCTTTTTTTTTAATTATTATCAACAGGCCAATAAGGAGAATGATGAGGTTTACACACAGGTCACTTTGCTTCCCCAGCCAGAGGTTGGTTTGGTTTTTTTTTTTTGTTTATTTGAGTAGTTATTTTTGAGCTTCATTGAACTGTTATATGAGGCTGTAATTGCTTCTTTTATTTCCTCTGTGTGGATGTGTTTATTTTGGGTTGGAAACAGTTTCTAACTGGATTTTAAAAGCTTTCTAATACAGCTTCTGAAAAAGTAGCTCTAAATCTGCCTCTAAATCTTGGGGTGTGTTCAGTTGGCAGTGAAGTATTTGGAGGGAAAAGAGCTTGAGGAATTGGGAGCAGATGAGGAGGGAAGTGGAAGATCACCAACAAAATCAACCCCTCACATGTTCTGCAAGACACTTACTGCCTCTGATACAAGCACTCATGGGGGGTTCTCTGTTCCTCGTAGAGCCGCTGAAGACTGTTTTCCTCCTTTGGTGTGACATCATGCTCTACTTTGCACTGATCTTTGCATAGCAAATATAAAATTGGTCTTAGGTTCTGAATTTATATTATCCCTGAGGGTGATGAATTCCCTTTATTTATTTTGTTTTACTATAGGATTATAAGCAGCAGAGACCCTCTCAAGAGCTTGTTGCAAAAGACCTGCATGGTGTGGAGTGGAAATTTCGTCATATTTACAGAGGTATTCACAAAAATAGAAGAAACTGTGTGTGTGTGTGTTGCTGGATTCATAAGTTGGCTATAAATTATACAGAAAGTGGATGTGGTGATTTTTGTCAGGTCAGCCAAGGCGGCATCTACTCACTACTGGCTGGAGTATTTTTGTTAGCCAAAAGAATCTTGTGTCTGGTGATGCAGTGCTCTTCCTAAGGTATGTATGTTGTTGATCTGGGACTTCATAATTGGCACTAGGCTGTATATGACAGATTTCACATCTATTGTTCTTGATGTTATCAATGTCATGTTGCCGTATTTGCAGGAAGTAATTATCAACTGCCAAAACTGCCAAATAAAAACATTTGGATGTAGTTAGTATTAGCCTTTTTATTGGAATGGTTAATATATATACGTATTCTTGTGTTGATTAATTATATTAAGGAGCTTCTTGTTGATTATTTGTATTAAGGAGCTTCTTGTCATAGTGTTAGTAAAGTACTAAACTAGAAAAAGAATCAGTAGAAACAAGAACTTGCCTCTGAACCCAAGACTTGTCGTAGATGAAAATCTAGAATTTATGTATTGACAAACTTTGAAAGCATGAAAAATGACTGATAACAATCTCCAAATGCCAATTTGAGTCTATCATTCTACTATTTTGTGGATCCCTTACTGCTTATTTATTTATTTTTCAGGGGTGAAAATGGAGAATTGAGATTGGGAATCAGAAGAGCTGTTCGACCAAGAAATGGTCTTCCTGAATCTGTTGTTGGTAACCAGAACTGTCATCCCAATTTCCTTTCTTCTGTGGCTAATGCTATATCCGCGAAAAGCATGTTTCATGTTTTTTACAGTCCAAGGTACTATATTTAATAGATCAATTTTTTTTGTTTTGTAAAATGTATGAATTTCACACTCTAATTATGGCAATTATAGATAAAATAAACATTGGTTTCCGATTATTTATATCAATTTGATGTATGCCATGATGACAGATAGGTGGCACGGATGAATAAATTCAATGAACATCCAAACTCTTTTATTTCTAAGATCCCTAATTAGTTATCACTTATCCGTCAGTTTGAAATCCACTCTTATGTCACAAACTGAGCTTGCACATTTGAGTGATAGAATCATTTATGTTGACATGGTAATTTGTAGGGAACAAAGCGATGTGCTAGTGTGGCTTTTTACCCAGTGACAACAGTTGTTCTTAGCCTTACTGAGAGGTGCTAGATGGACATAAAAAGGGATTCCCTTAGGCTGCATATTTATGTAATGTCTCCTAGTTGTGTTGTTAAGCTTCCAATTTTGATGCTGTGGATATAACAGACAAGTCCGGTTTAGGGATTAAATGTCCAGCCATAGACAAGTAGTCTCTATTATCCTCATCAATCTTTTGAATGCTATGCCCAAACCATACACAAAATTGGAGTGGATAATCAGCTGAAGTCATCTGGTGGAATCAAAATTTAGTTCTTGATCAAATTATGTCCTCAGGATATTACATTTCCATTTGGTCTCTAAAATAGGATTTGATAAGAAATGGCTCCATGGCCTTCCTAGAAATTGAGATGATAAGATCTTTTCTCCCCTTGGGTGGACTGTAAATTTTAAGCTGCTTTGTTATATTGTTTTGCGTGAAACATTAAGGAGACTATACCTTTCAAATGTTGGGATTAATGAACTTTCTTTGACTGTTGATTTACTGATTAGATCCTTACATCTTGTGACATGTTCATTACATGTGAAGCTTTAAGTTCTTACTGAATAGTTATCTGTCTCTCGCTAGTAAGGATTTTAGTGTCCTCATGATTCCTTGCAATAAACTTCTAACATGTCTTAATTTGCTGCATTACAGGGCAAGTCATGCAGATTTTGTTGTGCCCTGCCAAAAATATGTCAAAAGCATCAAGAATCCAATGACCATCGGGACAAGATTCAAAATGAAATTTGAAATGGATGAATCACCGGAAAGAAGGTGAACTATGGCATAGTTATAATTGTTTTGTCACCTATAATGAAATAATGATAATAATAATAACAACAGCAGCAGCAGCAGCAGAAATCTAGGGAGGAATATGATATCACCTTCCTATCTTGCAGGTGCACTGGTGGTATTGTGACCGGAATGAGTGATTTGGATCCATATAGATGGCCTAAATCAAAATGGAGGTGCTTGATGGTACTTTTTCCATTTTGCTTTATACATGTGCAGCATTTTTTGACCATATTATCATAAATTTAGCATTTTCTCTGGATTTCTTTCGTAACATTGAAGTTGGACTTCAAAAACATTAAAAGGAAATTTTGTCAAGCGGCTGTAACTTGGAACCCAGCTAGAGATCTAATCTCCTTTCCCCTTGTTTTCTATGTAACATCTGCCAGCGCAATCTATTCCTCACGCTTTATGTAACTGTATATTTGGCTAGACTTCAAAATTGGTTTACATAGAATCATCTAAGAGGATATCTTAAACTTAAGGCTGCAAGCCTGCAACAGTAATTTCCTTACAAAGCTAGTGCTTTATCAGAGTACGTTAATGGCCATGTGGTGACAGATGCATTAATACAAGTTTGGTGTGATATCCAACAGGTCAGATGGGATGAGGACTTTGAGACTAATCATCAGGATCGAGTATCCCCATGGGAGATTGATCCTTCTGCTTCTCTTCCACCCTTGAGCATTCAGTCTTCTCCAAGGCTGAAGAAACTGCGGACAGGTCTGCAGGCGGCCTCATCCAGTCACCTCATCACTGGTATGAGTCCTAATGTCAATATTATATCGCCAAAAGTAGCATAAATCAGTTAGGCGTTCTAATAATCCTCTCTTTTTTATGTTTAATTTTCGGCTTATGAATTGAAGGGGTACCAGCAGGAGGCACTGGGTTTATGGACTTTGAGGAGTCTGTAAGATCACCCAAGGTCTTGCAAGGTCAAGAAAAAACAAGTTTTATGTCACTGTATTATGGATGTGACACAGTAACTAAGCAGCCAGGTTTTGAGATCAGTTCTACAAGTCATCCGAATCTTGCATCAACTGGACTAAGAAAGATAACTGCTGCTGAGCTTTTGAGGGTTCACCCTCCTGGTTATGCAGGGTTCACGGAAGCTAATAGGTTTCCGAGGGTCTTGCAAGGTCAAGAAATTTGTCCACTGAGATCCCTGACCGGAAAGGTTGATTTAAACCTTGGTGCTTGGGGAAAGACCAATGCCAGTTGCACAACTTACAACCTGCATCAGGCTACCAAACCCAGCTTTGACTCTTTTGGAGCAGAAGTTCTTCAAGCTGCATACTTTCCATATGGTGATATTCACAAAGCTGGTCGTGGCGGCAGCATGTTGTGCTCTAAACCCACCAGGGTCCAACAAGAGTGTGTCCCATTTAACACTCCTTCCACTCAGTCAGGGATCATTAGAAATGAAGTTGGACGATCAGAACTCCCAATCCCACATGAGCAGCAGCTGCAGGATAATATTTCTGCGGCTGCTAGTTTAGGGGTAAACAACATTAGGATTCCAAATGATGACAACTTCAAGGGAAAGATAAATGCCTGTAAACTATTTGGAGTTGCATTGTCTGGGGAAACTACCACCCAAAACATACAGAACTCTGCTAAAAGAAGTTGCACAAAGGTGAGCGATGATAGCAACAGAGTTTTATTATGATATGCCTTTTTCTCTTACTTTGACAAATTTGCCCACCACTGTAACATACACTGGATGAAGGTTCACAAGCAAGGCAGCTTAGTGGGAAGAGCCATCGATCTCTCAAGATTGAGCAGCTACAGTGACCTGATGAGTGAACTAGAGAGACTATTTGGCATGGAAGGCCTACTTAGAGATCCTGGTAAGGGATGGAGGATTCTGTACACAGACAGCGAAAATGACATCATGGTTGTGGGGGATGACCCTTGGCAGTACGTATTCATTTTCCTCAACCCAACACCTACTCAAAGGAAAAAGAGTATATTTATACATAGTGATGATTGACACCCCTTCTAACAGTAGTATAAATAAGTCAAAATTTCAATTATGCAAGTTCTGAATCTGATGAAAATATTTCACTTGTAGTTATTTTATCACATTCACCGCAGTCGATAGTTCATAACTAAAATTCTCATTCATTTACACACCAATTCCCAAATGTCTAAAACTTGTGTACAGATGATGTTGCGTATTATACGTTATATATTGATGAGACACAACACGATATCCGTTCCATTTTGTGTAACAACATCCTGGGACTCGGGTGATACTAAAAGTGAAACTTTTCCTTTGGCTGCAGTGAGTTTTGCGATGTGGTATCCAAGATCCATATATATACACAAGAAGAAGTGGAGAAGATGACAATTGGCATGATCAGTGATGATACGCAGAGCTGTTTGGAACAGGCACCGGTCATTATGGAGGCTTCAAAGTCTTCCTCAGTGGGCCAGCCAGATTCTTCCCCAACAGTAGTTAGAATCTAGTTTTGGGTTGTCTTTAAGTATTGTGTTGCCCCTCTTCTTTGCAATATAATTCAATACTATTTCCTATCTATTAATCCCATGATTAATTATTACATATTTACATTTGAGCTAGTAAGCTCAGCAAGGGAGAAGAACAAAATTTGCTCTAGGAAGACTGACAATTATGGCCACTAATCTTGCTGAATAAGGGTACTGTAAACTGTTGTCTTGGCACTATGTAATAAGGCCATTACAGCTTAAGAGTTACGTACTCTGGAATTATTAATTTCCTATCATGGCGGTCTAATATTAACAGTGTGATATTGAAACCACTTAAGGACCTCACCTTTGTACGAAACTCGTATTAGCTAGCCGCACACCTGGTTTTGGGGAGGGCCTCTCAGCCCCTAGTCCCAATGATATGAATCAGTCCATGGTTTAATGAGCAGCTTTTGCATTTTGGCTGTCGACGAGAAAAATGCAAAATATCCAGGAGCCTAATATTTATTTCAAAATAACTGTTCATTTTTATTTATCATGCATCTATACTTTCTTCTGCAGAGAGTGGTTTATAGCTTGCCATTAATGAAATAAAACTGAACAAATTTAGAAGGAAAAAAAAAACCGGCAGGATATGGGTCGAATAAACCCCCCCCCCCCCCAACAACAACAACAAAAAAAAGGAAGATTCACTGCCCACACTATAAATTTCTAGTAATTTCCATAAAACCCAAATGGGACGAAGTACCCAGGGGGGTAAACAATTTGCAGGATAACTACTCAATTAAACCTGCCATATTATTAAGCTAAATGCATGGAGATAGAGGTATTTCGATTGGCGTGTAAATAAGAGTGACTACGTGAGCAAGGAAAGAATTAATCTCGATGTTGTGGTGAAATTTTTTCGGCTAAGTTAAATGATGAAACAAAATCAAAAAGCAAACTCACTTTTGATCCTAAAAAAATGCAAACGATTATACTAACGAGGGGAATCTACCCTTTATGGTAGGTTCTCCAAACACGAAGACTAAGTTTTGGACTAGAATTGAAAATGAAAGTATGATTGATTGATGATGATTACAAGTACAATATCAACAATGATACTAAGGAACATGAAAATAGTAATACAAGGTTGATAAACTATTCTATGCTACGCCTAATAGTATGAGAAAAAAGATAAATTACGACAAAAATAATAAAATTGGTATGTGTGTGTTGTCATCCCCTTCTTCATTCCTCTTTGACCCTTTTAAATGGATCTCGAAATCATCTCTGCCAAGTAACCATCCGGGAGATCTTTTGCAATTTAACTTCGAATAAACCGCTAACACGACTCCACATGCATTTAAAATTCTTACTTGCTGTTATAGTAACAGTTCCTGTTTTAACCTTGCTTCGTAACTATCATGATTCCGCGAATTGAATAACTGTTCCTGCTTAATTATCACGACTGGTAACTATCAAGGCACTTCATCAGCCGTTGACACTGCTTCTGTACCATTACTCCATGGCTAACAACCAGTGCTTTTAATGAGTTTATAAGCCCAAACCCTATTAACCATACCATGTTAATAGGGCCCAATTCCAAAAGTCTGGAGGCAACAATTTCAAAAGGTGTAACGTGGTCGAGATCGCAGCAGGGACTTTCCCGCGTAAAAAAGACCAAAAAAAAGGACATTGGCATATTTATTTTTACACATGATCCTAAGGGAGAGAGGAACCGCAATATTGGAAGGTGGCAGAATAGTAGCAACAAATTATGGTAAAATGGCGAGGACAAACATTTAAGGACAAACATTTAAGGCCTGTTTGATTCAGGTTTTTCAGTTTTCAGCTTCCAAAGGAAAAACTGAAAATTCTGAAAACTGAAATTTTCAATTTTTTCTTCACAAAAACTGAAAACTGTTTCCAACAAACCAAACAGCCCTCAGTCATTGATTCTTGGCAAATTAGCTACTTGCTTCTTTCACCGTTGACATGCCACCTTGACTTGCTGGCGCTCGAGCTGCTTGGCCAACATAATTCATATTGAAGAAACTTGGAATGATGTTCTTCATGCAGAAATTATCAATGTCAAGACAAGGGTTCCCTTACAAATGAAATGGGGCCCGTCCATAAGGTACAATGTCTTTTAGAGATGAATAACTTGTATTTAATCATAAATCCACCAATTTCTTGTGATCTTACTCATACAAAATGAAATATGCAATCCAATCTCAACCTTATCTACGTAATTATATCAACACCCTTAGAAAATTAGAAGTGCAGGAGAAACCACCTCAAATTTAAATAAAAATATCCATGGCACTTTTATTTTAAATAATGCAATATTACTTTAAAAGGATAAGTGAAAAAACCAACTTAGACTGGCAAAGGTAAGGAAATCGAAGACAGAAAAAGGAAGACAGAAGATTAAACAAGTTTTCCCCGTTTAGATGTCTAAAATTTTGAACAAGAACTTTGAAACATCCAAAATTCCAAATTAAAGTAAATGGGAAAATTAGATGACATAAAAATCCTTGTTTTCTTCCCCAATTCCCAAACAGCCCTAAAATCTTCCCCTCATTTTTGCCATTGGTAATTAGCAGTCCATCTTAATTTCTTCAGCAATTTAACTCTCGCTGTTAACTACTAGAAAGAAGGCAGCTTTAGCGCCTAAAATATATTGCAAAACTCGGCATCTAGCCGGGTGTGACCGAGATAAAACGGGTTTGATTTAACTATTGAATCCGATGGCTAAACATTTACAGGTGATTCCCTATCAAGAGAGACAAAATTGCATACACAATTTTCTTAGCGGGGAACTACCCATCATACCAAAAGTTTGAACAGCAGCGATCCAGACAACGTAGCAACCTATACCAGTATCAGCACATCCTTGTTCAAAACGGGAATAATAGCCTGCCCCGGACCTGTTATCATGCATCATCAGGACAAGTTAAATATCAAGTATCAGGAATTGAGAATCTTTACAGCTAACATCTTTACCAATGATATCCAACGGGTGTAAACATTTTGGCAGGGAAAACTTCATAGCTACATCTCTCCAGATATGCCTCAGAACACATCAACTTCCATTTCCTGAGCACCAATAATGCGGTTCAGCTCTCCTCAGTTTCTAAATCAAAATGTGGCATTCAGAAGGGCATCTCAAGTGATAGATACACAAGGTCTAATACCTCTACTCCGAATCTGAATCAATAGAAAGATACAAGCGGGGCCTTACTGAACGTTTTTGGCGGGGAAATGAGAATGGGCTATCAGATCTGTGCCTACTTGCCTTGTCAGATCTATTATCATCATTCATTCCAAGAACCAAAGGAGCTGCATAAGGACGACTAATTAGTCAAGGTGTAAAACATATAAAAAGCCATACAAAAAATCACTAACTTAGAACTTGTTCAAAGTCGAAATAACCATGGAAGTGTTGGAAAAACAATTGTTCATATCATTTGTCTATGATTAGGTGCAGAATAAGGAACATAAAAGGAGGAAGGAGACAGGGACTGGGGGACATGCACAATTACATAAAATAAAAGCAGAGAAACCAGGGGGCAGGGCAAAAATAAACTGTCTTGGAAACGAAAACTATAAAGAATTTCTCTATTCCTCATATTACCTAAAAACTAAGAATTTCCCTATTCTTAAGATGAACAAATTTTTTCTGTCATTGTATAATAAGTAAATATATTGTTTGTGCATTTGAAACTGTGGAGGATACTAACCACCATAGATGTGTGTTTGTGTGTCTAAACTTCTTGATCCTGATATGTTATGAAGGCTAATTGAACAAAATGCCTTTCACAGCTAACAACATACTCTGGCAGATTGCCATATAATGGAAGAGTTTACAAGAGTAGTTTCAACCAAAAGACATGGAAGATTTAGGTCAGAAAGTAACAGACCAGTATCAGTCAAAGTATTTGTAGCATCTCCTCTGGATGTAGTTTGCGGTCTGGAATTCAACCCATTTCGAACAGAACCATCACCATTACTGCCACCAGCACCACCACCAAGCCTAAGAGATATCCAATCATCAGTGCAAACACCATTTGACACATCTGCCTGTTCTCTCACTTCATGCTGCATAGATGATTCCAGAGGTCTTGTTGGGAGAAATATCTGAAGTGAGGAATCATTTCCAGCAATTGCCAAAGGATTGTCAACCAATCCACCGTTTAAATCAGCATCAGACTGACCTGCAGAGGAATCTGGTATATGAGTACTAGTTCCCAAACCCATATCCTGAGCCAGCGTATAACCATTCAGTGATGAAGAGCAATTAATATCAGCATTCTGCAAATGGACCAATGCATTTGACACATCCACATCAGGACTGAACAATTGGAATCCTGAGCCTGCTTGAGTTCCAGAAGGCAATGACCAGATGGAGGAGGCAATCCCAAAATCATCTTCATTGGGGTTACTAAAAAGACCCAAGCACGAGTTTCCACCAAGATTGTGATTTTCTGTATATGAATCTATAATTCCAGGGGGTGGCACCGAATAAACATCTGCAGTACCACTTTGATTATTATTGTACCCAATTGTAGGTGATACCGACACATTATTATCTTCTTCTGAATCACTAAGAATAATAACATCTGCATCAGGTGCCAGAGCAGAGGAGCTAGGCACAGTATACCCATAAGCCAAATCACCACCATTGTGACACACAGAATCCATCTCAATCCCATTGGCAGTAGAATAATCAATATGCCCATCAACAGCCTGATTTACACTAGGATCATCACCATCCCGGCCACTTCCAGTGGCACTGCTGCTCATTGGTATAATCACGTGGTTGTGATTTCCAAAATCCTTGTTCAATCTATTACCAGAGGAGGTATTTGTGTCCTCAGGTTTGCTGACTTCCCAAACTCCATTATGATTCTTCCTGATGCCAATTCTTAAACCAGATGGAATGTCTGAAAAATCTTCCTGTTTGATCTTCAAAGTTTCCACTCTGTTGATTTCTTCATCGACAGAAACAGACAGGGATCCATCAGGACAGTGCCATTGAGCAAGATTCCCTAACTCCCGGCATTCACTTTCACTCTTAGCCTTGACACGCCAATAACCATCAGGCTTCACCTCAATATCAGTAATGTCCTCTCCACAATTTCTCATCTGTACCAGCAAACCAATATATAATTACTGGTTCATGAGATATAGGCTTTATGAAGAGAGAAACGAAGACAAAGGGGGGAAGTCTACCATAGAAGTTATGCGATTAAAATAAGGGTCAATAATGATATTCTCCAGTGCGTAGTTTTTAAGACAAATGGGACACTGCCACTGCAGAAACAATTAATGCTTCATCAAACATTATTAAGAAAAAAGTACCTGTATGGAGGCTACCATACAATCCATGCATGAATTTTTAGAATCTTACCTTCCTTGAGCGTTGATTCATTTCGACAAAAATTTCAAGATCAAAACAACCCATGTGAATGCAAGGTTTGAATCTTCCTGCAATCTTCATTCTTGAACCACTCATCTATAAATTTCACATGTATAAAAAAAAACTAAGACTTCGGGAACTGATTTGTAAAACTTGAAGAATTAATAAAACATTCCAATACTTGAAAGCCTTACTGGGCATCTAAGGTTGATTGTAAAAGTATCCGAAACCACTTCCAAATCACTGTTGCTGTCTGCATCATCATTTGCATTTCCACCCCCAACACAACTACATACACGTGCAAGAGCATCTTCAAAACGCTCACCATCAGACTCCCTTGGAATCATGTTAAGGATCTAGATGACAGATAGTTAATCATTTAAAGGCACTTAAGGAAGGCAAAACGGAAGTATAAATATCTGCTCAAGAAGAAGCTAGTTAAAAAATTCTACATACATGAAAAAAGACATTTCAAGAAAGTAAAGTCCTAAATATCACATCCTTCATGGATTAAATTTTGGAAGACTCAAGAGAACTGATCAGAAAAAATTACATAGGAAATGTTCTGTCTACAAGCAGTCTGGTATTGATTCCATACTGGAGGTATTGATTCCATACTGGAATCAAACCATTATGGCGCGCACAACAGAGATAAACACTCTCAACAAGGAAACAAAACAGAACAGAATATCCCAGGCTCTTCAAGAAGCCTGAACTCTCCCACCCAATTCCTTAACTGATTTGCTACCTATTCAAACCATGCCTTAACCGATTTCCTACCTACTCTCTTTCCCTCCCTCCCTTCCAAACCTCCTACACCCCTGGCGGCTAAATGCTAGCCAACATGGGGTCTATAACACATAATATAACACCATAGTTGCTTTGTTCAGAAACCAAAACGTCATCTAAACCAAAGTATGTGTGGCCAACACACGGCCCGATGAAAATAGCCATGCCAAATAAAATGAAGAGAACAAAAATCTCAATGGATGTGTATTTATGTAAAGCAAGTCAGTATATCTTTCACAGGCATTTGCAATCTTGGCTTTATTCACCATGTAGAAATATTCGACTCTCATACAAAAATGAGAATGAACAAGATTTCTATTTAATTGGACAAGTCACTACACCAAACCCTGCTTAACTTTGCATATATGAAGAACAGTAAGGTATATGATGGAAAACTCAAATCAATAAGCCAGTAATAAACAATAAAACATGAAACTAAACAAAAGAAAAAACCCAATGATAAAGAATTAAAGACAAATCTTTGGACAGATACAATAAAGAGAAGAGAAAATTATACTAGCCCCCCTTGAGGCTTAGTATAATTACACTCAGCACCCTTCTATTTTATAAAACTATCACTAACCTCCCCTAACGTTCACTAAAATTGCACTGATCTCCCCTATAGATACTAGTTTGTTAATTTAAGTTACTAAAAAAGATAACATAGAACACATAATTATTAATCATGTAATTAGAATATTTTAACAATATTTGATATATTAATCAAATAAAATATTTTTTTTACCACATGAAAATAAAACTTATAACTATAACTTACGATAGAAAAGGGGTATTTTAGTTAATATATATGTCAAATATTGTCAAAATATTATACTTGTCATTAATAATCATGTATATATCTCATGTTATCTTTCTTTGCCACTTAAATTAACAAACTAACATGTGCATGGAAGGTCAATGTAAGTTTATTGAACTTCAATGGAGTTCAGTGATAGTTTTGCAAAATAAAGGGGTACCGGGTGTAATTATACTCAACCTTAGGGGAGATGATTGTAAATTACTATAAAAAGAAAGATGCATTTTAGTATTTAAATGTGCTAGATGCCAAGAGACCAATACTATGATATCAGCTCGTACAACTAGATAAAAATTCCAAAACGACCCTGCCCAATATTTGCCTCAATGAAGTCATGTGTTATTCCAAATTAACAAAGTAGGGAAATAACATAAGCAATCTACCTTTGTCAAATTTCAATCTTTTCAGATATCAACTCGATTAAGAACATACACACAGATTTTTAACATGCAACAACACTATCACATCCAATAAGCCTGAATTAAAGGAACCAGCAGTCATCCAAAATATGATACTCAGGTATTAAACCACCAAAAAATACAATCTACCTGTTGCATGCTGCGCCTTTTAACAATGCGGACCCCTAAACAGAAAATGCGAGCATCACACCCTGTTAAGGAAATCTTATTAATTCCGTCTTTTGTATATGGCGTGATCTGGCAAAGGAGAAATGAAAAAAGAAAAGTAAAAAGAAATTGAATGAAACCAATAAAATTAATAAACACTGCTAAAAAGATTATGCTAAAACCCAGCACCCAGATGCAACAATATTTACATTTATAAACAAGCACAGAAAATAAGATCACAGCATAACCATCAATGACAATAAACTCACAATTGGGCCATCATCCCGACCACTAGCCCCAAGCAATTGTGAACCAGGTCTGTTAATTGCACGAACAGGAACACCTACATAGTCAAACTCAAATCAATGAGAACAAAAGTTAAAATATAACCAAATTCATTGATTCCACAAAGAAATGTTTTCTGTTGTACTTGATAATGATGAACTTCTAATTATATGAAAAGTACCATATGAAAGATAAAGCAAGATCAACATTATGAAATGATTTGCAAAAGCAAACACCAGAGGGGAAATCATGACTTGTAATAACATACCATTGACCTGTAGGTCCGTATATTGAGGCCATTGCATCCTAAATGAAACTTTGTCGTTCAGAAGCATACACCAAGCCTATATACAACGTCATTTGGCATATATCAACAAACTACCAAGATAGAAGGTTATGCATTACCTAACTGGCACTGAAAAACCAAACAAACCTGAACATCAAATTCTGGTCTTGATACCATGTCTTTGTCAGGTCTCGTAAGTTGAAATGTTTTCTCCACACTCTGAAGTGGGTTGGTTCTAACAATGCAAATAGAAATATGGTCAAGTTGTTCAAGCAGAAAGCCAAAATAAAAAACTGGTTTTTAACCTCCGAAAAAGATAAATGTTTGTGTCGGTTAGCTTCACTTGAGAAAGACTTAACAAAAACTTGAACGAAGAAAATGAATAGAAGTCAAGACTGAATGAGGACATTACACTCTCTCACATACAACTCAGGCAAACAAGAAAAACTGTAGGTGGCAAATAGCATAGTTTAATAACAAATTCATTTTGCTTGAAGATAAATTAACACAATTAGAAGAATTATGTCCATCTTCAACAAATCGACACAAGGCACTTACCCATCAGTTGGAATATGGGTTGTAGTCAACTTCACAGGAAACAAAGGGTTGGTCACTGAAACCCAAAATCTGTAAGGGAGAAGAGTAGAAAATACAAATTTGAGTGATGGGCTAATGAAAAATGATAAATAGTAGAAGTAAAAGGATAGCAAATCTCTTTTAATTACAAGAGTATATAACAGTAAAAAAGGAAAAAGGCATTCAATACAACCTAGCATACATTAGAGAATAATAATCACATCCTTGAAATAAAAAACAATATTAGAAAAATTTGAAAGCCTCAGAAAGCACCGTAACATTAATAAATTTCTCTTTTCTTGACATGGAAAAGAAAAGGAATTCTTGTTAATAGGAATCTCCAGTCATAACTAGAAGACTAAGATATATAGCAATGCAATCATAGAAGAAGAAACATGTATCCTAACTAATGTTACAACTACCAACACGCCACAGTAATCATCATATAGACAATAAAATCACAACAGTGTATCGTACTACATCTGAAAAGTGACAATCACTAAAGCTCAGTTCATTGCTCAACTGAAGGTGACGGCTTCGGCATTGAAAAGTACAAGCAAATTATATGAAGTTGTAAACTGCTAGACCCATGGCTGTAGGAAGGATGGAATGGGAAACTACGGAGAATATTCACACGGAAGAGCATAACCAAAGGCTGAGCCATAAAGGAGTAGTGGGACAAGTGGTAATTCAGTTGTTGCAACTGATTGAATATAAGGGGGATCATATAGGCAGTGGAGGGGAGCACAAATTGAGAGGAAAGGTTGAGTGTTTGGGCTAGAGGCCCAGTGGATCATGTGAACTCTAGTTTATCTTTTATTTCTACATTTTTCTATTCTTGTAAGGAGCTAGTCTCCTTCGTTCTTATCAGTGAAATCTGTCCTATTATAAACCAACATAAGCCCTTGAAGATACACCCATGAAATGGCTCTTGAAGTAAAAATAAAAATTTGGCCACAAATTGTAAAGAAGAAAGTTTAAAACAATTTATTCCCACCCCATATAAGCTAAAATATAAAGGGAACATGACATACGGGTCTGCACGACTGAGTCGACAAATTTCACAGTAAAATTTATCAGGAACTGGTGGGATTGCTTCCATAGGTTTCTCTGGAATAATAACACAGTTAATGTGCTGCCACACATGGCATCCTGGATCCTCACACTGCAATCACACGAGAGAAAACATGCTGTAATTATCAAATGTAAGTTGTAATTGAGGAGAACAATTAAAAGCACATCCATCAGGGAAAAAATGGACACCAAGTGTATATTTTGGCTGATTATAATTGAAATCCTATGTGCATTGCATGTAAAAATGGATACAAATTTACATATCATGAGAAAAGAAATATACTGGACACTACACCTTTATCAGTGCCTCAGTTTCCAATGAACTACCACAGAGACAGCGAATCTTTGTCTCTTCCTGAAAGGATTCATCAACTTCACCTTTAATTTTCACATTAGTACTATCTGAGGCACCCTGCCCCTTTGACGCCAGATCAGTGGCCCCTGATCCCTGCAATTTTCTGGCAAAGAGAAAATACCAAACGTCAATAAAGAAAACAGTAAAGCTGGGACTAGAGCATATGTAAATATCAGTATAAAAAACCAAAATCAGAACTAAAAAAACAAATTACCAAATCATGTCAGAACTCTAAAATGATCTATAAATTTTCAGACACTACATTTATCTGAAGAATAGCAAAGCTAGATGAAGAAAATGTCAACCTTGTTCTCTCCAACACTAACCTATATGTGTCATCCACTAATTTTGCCACCTGTTCTTTTCCAACAGCATTCTTCTTAGCCCACATTTTGGAAACTGGGATAAAAGCAACAAGTTCCTCAGTTTACAGGAAAAAGAAAGAAGGAAAACAAGAAGGCCAAACTCACATATTAAAATCACAAAATTGAATTAGATGCAAAATTACAAAATATTTCAAATTTCATATGGTTAAAATAAACTATGCCTACATGGAAGTTGCCATCACTCCAAACACACAAAGAATATGACAAGATAGCTCTAAAAATAGCAAGAAAAGGAATATCAAAACAAAAATCAGGGCGCAACACAATCCAAGGTGGAAACAAACAGCTCAATTTCACATAATTAAGAAGGAATGTTTTCTATGTTGTGCCAAAAAAAAAAAAGTTCACAGCATTTTCCTAGAATTTCCCTGTGACTTGAATTAATTAACGAAAATGCTACAATTGACTATCACAAAGAGAGATCAAAAGACATATACAACGTCCCTACATTCAATAATTTAGCTAATAACTCTGTTATGCAGATATAGTCTAACACTTCCAGCATATAAGATTCTAATAAGCAAAACAGAAACAATATGAAAATAATACTGAATACAAGATAGAACTAAAAACAGAGGTTGCACGTGGGGGTGTCATAGAAATAGAGTTGGATCTTACCTTGTTCTTCTGAGAGAATAGACAATATCCTATCAACAAGATCCTATGGAAAATAAAGCATTGCTTTAATTATATTATCCAAACATTCAAAAATAAAATAAAAGAGATTGCGTGGTGTTAAGCACTAAAACGAAAAAGCATAGGCTCAAAACCAAAGTTACAACAATCATAAAGGTTAAAGCCATAGATTGACTATTTCCATCTGTTAGAGTTTCAAGCTTGTAGTCTTGATCACTAAGGAAGGCATGATGTCTAAACAACACAATATCTAAGTAGGTGATTTGAATTGCATGTAGCCTGGCAGAAAAAGAGGTACAATAAAGACTAAATAGAAAATAACAAGCAATCACCCAAAAAAAAAAAACTGTTCAGACCATTCAAGTTTCGAAGAATTAAAACCTAACATTGACAATGACAGAATCAGTAAATATTTTCCTTATCTCACCTGCTTCTTTCCCTGCTTCGATAATCCTAACTGAGTGAGCACATCTTTGAGCTCTTTTATGCGAAAACAATTCAATTTTTCCTACAAACAATGTCACTAGATTAGTAATAACAGCATAACCCACAATTAACATCTCATAGCCTCCAACTCAAATTCCAACAAAAGAATCAAAGAAAATTAAGGACCTATTCAGCTTCTGTATTCATTTCCTATTTTCAGTCTGTTTCTTGTTTTTCAATATTTTCTGAAGGATTATCTTATTTTTAATATTCCCTTCACAGAATCTTTTAAACAAGAAACAGAATGAATACAGAAGATGAAAAGTAGAAAATGAAAACAAAAATCAAACAAGTCCTAATATTCTCATAGTTTGCAAAAGAAGTGATGCAAATGAAATTCAAGTATTATAGTACATAAACCATTATCATCCATTTCAAACTAAAGCATGGAATCACGCTATCACAACAGCGCGAACTTAGAGAAAGAATCTAACCACCACGTGATACTCAAAGTATCCAACACCAACATATCACCACAAACAAATTTCCAAATCGTGAATGGTAAAAAAGGACTGAAAGTACTAAGCCCAGTTTTTCGTAAGAAGTAAACCAACCGAACTAAACAAAAACTGAAAATCCAATCAACTAAACAAAGCACCAACTCTGCCAGGTAGAGAGAAAGTAAAAAAAACAAAAACACCTATCCATGCAAATAAAATTTGAAAAAAAGAAACGTCCTCCTTCTGCATTAACATTCTACCAAATCCACATTGCAAAAGTAAAACTTTCACAAAACCTTCAAAAGCTAACAACCACTCCAGGAACAATAAAACCTTCGCAAATAACACTGAAATTTGAGCAAATGTTGAACGTAAACCAGAAATCCCCTTATACCTTGCAACTTGATACCAAGTCCATTGTTTCACGGAATCTTCAGCAAAAAGCAGACGACAAGCAAAAGGCCACGGAAGTTACCGCATGCTGCACCAAACAGCAATCGATCTACTCAAATCAAACAAACACAGCAAAACAAACAGCAATCGGTCCAATTTATCAGCTCAACAAACAAAATTTCAACTGAAACACGTAGCTGAAGATCGCAATCACGACATAAGAGAGTGAAACTGAGCTCAAATTACGAAACGAAAAAACATGTAAAGTGATCAGAATCGACAGAAAACAGGAGAAGAGAGTGGCGATTAGGGTTTGAGGAGCTTACAGCGATTTGGCGTTAGATTCCGTAAGATGCTGTGCTGGTGTGCGTTTTTTCTCTGCAGTTTCTTTTGTATTTTTGACCCCGAAGTCTACACTCCACTATCAAGGCACGGACCCTATCGCCGATTATCCAATCCGGTTTTATTACGGTAACGCGTCCGGGTTAGGTTTCGGTGCTCCCGCGTCTAAGTTCAATGGATTTCTCGTCCTCTACACCTGTTCCGCTCTACTTTGCTGATGCCATAATTATTTACTCGAGCAATCCCCAACCGATAAAAAGAAAGTAATTAGTTGGTCTCTAATAATATAAAATGGCAAACATTTAGTGGCATAGTTATCATACTCGGAAATCAATTCAATCAAGATACTAAATCACAAATTTAACTAGTAAATTATTGTTGAACTGAATATAATTAAATAAAAATTAAATATCTAAAATAGTCTCTTAAAAATATATTGTGAAATAAATTTGTCCCTTACATTTTAAAAATCTTATATTGGTCCTTCACATTTCAAAATATTGGTGTTCAATTCAACGGATTTGCTCATGTGTCATGTCCAAAAAGGACTAATAAAAACCCCACTTACTCTAAATTACTTCCCTGCCTACTTCACCATACTCTCTCATCCCCATTGTCAAAAGAATATGTTAATATAGACTCGAGTTTATGGTGAATTTTACATACGATATGATCTCATTGAGTATTTTTATAACATTTATATCTTTTAACTTTAAATTATAGTTTAAAATGATTTATATGTTACTATGTGTAGGATTCACCATGAATCCAAAACTATATTATTATTACTCATCGTAAAAACCTTATCATCACCAACCTTAAATCATCCTTCTCCTCCTTTGTTTCATCATATCACCCTTTTCTTCCTTGAGTCACTGTGAAACTAGGACCTACCACTGCCATCCATTGCCCAAACGACACCGTCAGCCATCGAACCATAAATTCCCCATAACTCCCTCTGTTACGACCTCTTGGTTCCTCTGCCACAAAGATCAACATCTCCCTTCTCATCAAAAAACAACCATTGTCCTAGAAACTCCTCTTCCTCAACTGCAAAAACAAAGACATTTTTTCCTTTCCTAGCTTCAAAATAGCAACCCATGATCGTGACGATGGTGTTCAAGATGGTGCAAGGGCTATGTAGCGGTTTAGGGCGGCTTGAAGATGAAGGTCTTCACGGTGACAATGACGCTTGCGGCCAAGGAAAATATGGTTCCATGGTTTTCATGGTGGTGATGTTGTGGTGCTTAGGGAAATAAGAAGGAAGAAAGGCAGTGGTGGTAGCTAATTGTAGAGGTGGAAAACCACAACCACCAGAAGAATAGGAGCTTGTGATGCTTCAGGTTCACGTGTCCTCAACTAAGCCTAACAAAGCCTTTAGGTACCTTGGAAATTCCCGATTCTTTGGAAACCAAGTTGTTGCTGAAGTCTGCAATTTTATGCAGAATAAGCTCACAGCTGCGAGAAAAGCTTATTATAGCAAGTAAGTGAGAAAATTAGGCTCACTGCAACAAACAGATGGGTTGACAGGTTCACTACAATAAGCCTGGATCACTATAGCAAAACCCCGATACTAACAAATGTCCAAAAGGGCTGCCATGACCCAACATAGACCATGACTGTCACGTAAGAAATTTCATTTTTATATAAGTCTTGTGAATTGTGTACTTTTCTATATACATAATTTATACAAAAAATCCATTCAAAACATAATTATATTTTCTACATACAAACCTCCTGTTTTCTGAAATCAAGATAATCATAACTAAACTTTCATAATCAATGTCTAAAATCTGAAGTTATGATATTATCCATAAATTTATACATGTCAACTACTTTCATCCAAATTAGCCATAATGTTCAAATTTTTAAATATAAATCACAATATAATCAAATTATGCAAAACACAAAATAGAAAACAATCTATAAATGCTTCAGGACTCTTACCTGCAGATGACATTAGAGCACTCTAAATTGAATAAAAAATGTTTCACTCAAGTGAAGCTCACTAGTTAAAATCTCTATTGCTACTAGGAAGGACTCATAGCAGCTGTTATATATATAAATAGGAAAAAATGAGAGGGATGAGTTTTATGTAAAACTCAATGAGTGAATCTTCAACTAAAACCCCCTTCATAGGACATGAGAAAGAATACATAATGCAATATTTGTAAAACATTTCTATTTATTTTACATAATAGCTATAAAATCATAAATTTGCTAGAAACATAAAAACTATGATATTTCTCAAAGCACTACAAAAGAGAACAGTCAATCTATAAACTGTAGGGTCGTCCTCAATCCCTAGCGAATCGTGTCCCTTGCAGACTGATCTAGATAAGGATAAACTTGTCCCTGGCAAGCCATCGTATACCAAGGTTAATGGAATAATTGCCGCTAATTCACAGCCCTGATCCTCTCAAAAGTTCCTTATTCTAAAACCAATCTTTTCCAACATATGATACCTAAGGTACACATGTCAGTAGATTTTTCTTTTTGTATAGCCTCAGGATTTCTAGGACCCACCCATGTTACCGGGTCCTAAATTTCACTAAGTCCGGATCCTACATCTCCTTAGAGGGCTACCATATTCTTGGGATCAAAAGTCCCGGTAATTATTCCTAATGAGAAAACAAGTTAAGGGACGATTTTTAATAAATTTTATGAAACCTTTAGACATCTCATTTTCAGCCCACTAGTTTATAAAATCATAGAAATTCCTGGATTTGAACTAAAACTCAAAATTTGGATCTTGATTGGTTGGAATTTTGATTTTTTTTTTATTTTATTTGGATCCAAATGGGGTATTTCCTTATTTATACTTATGTTATAAAGTTAATTGAGAGAAAAATAAATGAAGACATTAATAAATGAATATTCAGACAACTCAAATGCTATATGACAAAAAAATACAGAAGTTGGGATTGCTGTCACCGCTATAGCGGTGAAGGACCTAGACCGCTATAGCGGTCACAAGGGGTGGTTTCATGTATTTCAGTGGTATAAGGATATAACAGTCATCGACGTGGACTACTATAGTGGTCAAAGGGGTGGTTTCACGTGTTTCAATAGTTTGAGGATATAGCGGTTCCCCCTGGAGCGTGAACAGCACTTAGAAACGACGTCATTCCACTTTCAACCCTTTTTTTCTAAAACTCCCCCCCCCCAACTTTTCCTTCCGCATTTTCCATAAACAAAACCCCTAAACCCCAATTTTCTCTCTTTTTCTTCAATCTCATTCCAACCTAACTTCTCTAAATCATCAAGGTGATTATATGTTGTTATATTATGTCTCCATGTTTCCCTTTTTTCATATTCTTAGTATGAGTATTGTTATTTCTCTCATTGGTGTTAAGTGGAGGTGCTCTCCCAATGTCATTAGAGTTGTTTTTGGGGAATCTAGGAGTACCTATAGATTATTGATGAGTTTCATGGTTGTGATAACAGACATTGGTGCTATCCCTCCACCCTATAGCTCTATCGGAGTTGGTTCTTCACTTTCTACATCTCTAGATGAGTGGGTTTAATTTCATGACCTTAGTTTGGTCATTATATTATTATTGTCTAACATTACGGAGCATTTAGAGAATTGAAAACAGATATTTGCTTGATATGATTTATGTATATAACTATGCTTTAGTTAAGAATGGTTCATTTGAACTCATACATGAATATTATGATTTTAGAACATGCATGGGACCATATTTGCTTTATAAAGGTTTTATATGATTTAATGTATGTCTTTGTATCGATTTGAGTATTTGAATTATTTACGGTTGATGAAACAAACCACCAGGCTTTATGTTTATTATAGAAACTGAGACATGTTGAACTTAGAATTGATGGAACCCCATTTTGTGACTTCAGTTTAATTTAGATTAGGAAATTATTAAGAGGAACAAAGCTGTAAGTTAACGATAGTTAATTCGTTAACCTCGGTACCAAGGCTCGCGAGGGGTACTTTATCCACATGTTAGATCAGTTCACGAGGGACGCGGTTCGCAATGGACCATTAAAATCACAATTAGGGACTCTTGTTTGCGAGGGACTGAGCATCCATTTTCAGTTCATGGATAATCTATTCTTTTAGTAATTCTTGAGAAAATAAATAAGACTTCCATGGTTATTGAAAAATTTAGGAATTAATAGCTATCATATAATTTATTTAAAGAAACGATCTATGAGATTGCATTATTATTTACATTTATTTCCTTCTTATCTCGTGTATGGCTATGAGTGAAGATCCACTCACTGAATTTTGTTATAAAACTCACCCCTTTTTTCTTCATTTTCTCACAGATTCAGGTGGAACTCAGGATCTTCCTCTTCCTCCCCTTCAGTAGTAGTTTATCTCTGTTGGTGAGCTTCACGTTGCCGTGAAGTATTTTGGATTTTTTGTAGAATGCTCCAATGATACGATGGGCAGGATCCCGGATACATGCATAGATTTATGTTCATGTTTAGTATTTTGCACACCATGACTCTTTTGTATTAAAATGATTTAGCATTCATGATTTATTTTATAAATGAGCAACTCAATTTGAATTATATCATGGCTACAATTTCAGATTTTATTTATGAGAAAAGAATTATTCAGGTTTATTATGAGTTCAATATGATATTTGATTTAGGATTGAAAGTAGACTTTATGAATAAAATATGCATATAGTACGATGCACCGATCATGAGGCTTACGTGGAGATAGGAATCGTCATGTATTAGTCACGATCCAAATCGGGTTGTGACACAACATTACAGAAAATCTTCTATCCTACGGTTCAAAAGCTTCTCATATAATAGTATTCAATACCAGTAATCATGTAATCATCATAACATCTTTGAATGTTCAAAATCATAGTTCAAACCTCTATAATCTCATTTCAACAACAGTTGTTTCATGTTTTTGTCAAAACAGGTTCATGCTCTTAAATCAATAGTTCAAAACACAGTAACTAGTAGTGGTCTCAAATCTTTATGCAGAAATCTCAAATATCATTATATAACTATATTTTCATGAAAATAACTCTAATGTATAACATAGAAGTCACATATGTGAACCCACTTATCTGGTGGGATGGAATATGTTGGAACAACACTAACAGAATTCTAGGAGGTAGGTATGATGCCAATATCTGTCAGTACAATCATAATACTCTAGCTTAACTTGTAAGAATCTCTAGATAACTTGGATCTAACTCTAACTCAAGGGGGAACATCATAACTTGATGAATATGGAAGGATTTCCATGCCAACCCCAAGAACAAGGAAAGCTTTTCTAGATTGATGAAAATGGGGGTAAAGGAGTATGGGAGATGCGGGTTTGTTTTTTTGGGGGTGGGGGTCATGTTTGTGTGGCTAAAACCCAAAATGGGGGTTTTTATAAAACTTTGAGCACTACAGCTCTCACCAGAGCACATGGTTTTTCTATCTTGCACCCCCTTACTGTTCTATAACCACTGCAGTGCTCTTCAAAGTAGTTTTTCTTAGATCCTTGAGTAATAATTTTGATAGTATCAGAACACTTAAAAAGGGGAAGTTGAATTGTTCCTTAAAAATTTTCCTATACACTTAACACATGTTTAGCTAAGTGTCTCTTGTTATCTAAGGAGATTTTCTCACGAATGAAATTTCAATGCTTACAAAGAGAATAATCAGAGAACAATGTGAACACTTGGTTTTAATACATAAACCGAAAAAATTGTTTTTATCAAGAATAAAGCTAAGGTTGTTCACGAAAAACAATTTTCTTATATCTCAATAAATTTCAATGAAACTTGTATATTGTAGAACAAGGAAGTTTAAAACAGATTCATTAATACAATTAATTTTAGCGATCAATTTTGTGAAATTATTTGATTAAATCTTTAAGTTTTAGTTTCTTAAAAATAGATGTAGAAAGGCATGTAACAGATATGCAATATTAAGAGGATGAGATAGAAGGGTTGAACACAGGTATACTAGTTCAGATCTTTAACTTAGATCCTATATTTAGTCCCCGCCCTCCAGGTGAGTGTATCCACTATCAATTTGCACAAACAGTACAAACATTGAGTATTCTTTTCCTAAGTCTCTCAAAGCTATTACGCAAGTAATCTTTTTAATGAGTCTCTCCAAGTTCAACTCAAGTAGTATTTTCGATGAGTCTCTCCAAACTTAACCCAAGTAGTATTTTCAATGAGCCTCTCTAAGCTCAATCAATCGGCTTATATCTCACAAGATAAAGCCTTATAATAACAGTTTAAATGAAGTTTGTTGTTTTCACTCTCCAATTTTATGATTATGAACCCTAGTATTTGAACTATGATACTAAAGATTTCAAATAGATGTTAGCCAGATATTTGAACTTAGAACTTCAATTTTATGGTACCAAGAGGTACAGAATTCAATATGATTCATAGCAACTGCTAGATACATATTCTATAGGCTTGAAATCAGAATGCCTACAAATGGGTGATCCTTTGAGCTCAATTTTCATAACCACAATTATATTAAAGTCAGATTGTTAGAATTATGTGAATCCAGAACTCTCAGAGTACTAAGAATTTAGGGGCTCTTATTCGCCAAGGACTGAATACCCACCTTTTAGTTATGGTTTTTGTTAAACTGGTTTAGTTGGTAGAGATAAGGAAATATAGAGCTAGCTAACGGTTATGAAGAGATCGTTAACCTTGGTACCAAGTTATCCATTAGAGGACAGTCTCGCCCCCAGCAGTTGCATAAAATGCGACCTAGTTAGGTGCCCACAGCTTGTCCAACAGGGACTTCAACAGATGTTCTTGTTCGTCAGGGACTGAGTACAATCTTTCAGTTTATGATTTTATAGTTTTTATTTATATATATGTGTTTATTATATTCAGTATATTATTTCCCAATGCTTTGTCGCACCCTCAGTTAAAACGATTTCATGTTTGATTATGAGTTAAAAATGGTTGTTGCGAATTTATAGTATGAAAAGTGTTTTCCTAACTAGCTATGTATTTAAATATCAAATGGTTTGTGATTGTTGCATGTATAATGTATTCTATTCCTTATTTGTCCCATGTGGATGATGGGTGAGAGCTCACTCACGGAGTCCATTGACTCACCCCTTTCCTTTTCTCTCATAGTTGCAAGTGCAGTTTCAGTTTCAGCTTAGATTGGTAGACACAGCTCTTCCCATCGGTGAGCCTTATTTTGGAGTAAGGCTTAGTATATGTTCATGTTAGTATTAGAGTGCTGTAGTAGATGTGCAGGTAGGATTCAAGCCATGTCTGATTTTCATATTAT